>JAQGAU010003860.1:0-12473 GCA_034698045.1 Paramacrobiotus richtersi
CTGCTGAGTACTGACTGCTGACTACTGACTGATGAGTGCTGACCAGCAATGCTGACTGATGAGGTACATATATAGCCCGCTTTCACGCCGAAAGCGGACGTGATTTCAGGACTGAGAAGTTGTCAGTGAGAACCATAAAATTAATGTAAACATCCAGTCAGTCGAGACTGCCGTTTCCAGCCAACTGTGAAAAGCGTACATTGTATTCAGCGAGGAAAATCCCCACCCCATTTGCCCAACTTCCGCATCCTTTGTGGTCTGATGCGCCAGGCAGGCAGAACGCTGAGTAGTTATTCACCAAGACAGACAGTCTACCGTTTTCTACGTGGCCGAGCTGCAGCATACGTAGGTTCAGTGCGCTAAGCAGTGAAATATACTTGGATTTTTATAGCCGCAGCGCCATGTTGGTTTCTAATCGACCGCATGGACGTGAAAGCGGGGCAGCGTGAGTTTAGGTTCAAAAGTCAGAGATAACTCATCTGGTCTGCAGGAAATACCCGAGTCGGTCTTGTTATGCTCATATGCTGAAGTTGACTCTTTTGTTATGCTCATATGCTGAAGTTAGACTCTTTGTAGACTAGTGTAATCAGCAGCAGAGCTGCCGCTGCAGGAGATTTTTTTTCTACTGATATTCTCCGAAGTCAAACAATGACATCTGCCAGCGCTAAGGGCACTACTTCCCCGTGTGCGATTATTCGTTTTAAAGTTCCTTCGAGTGAAATCCGAATCATCGAAGGTTTTGAGACAAGGCACAGCGAACAGTGGATATTTGAGCTGAGGCTGTGTGTCAGTCCAACTGCGGAATATCCAGATCTTCCATCTGGAGACTGGGTATGCAGAATCAACACAATTGTCGACATGTTTGACGCGAGTTCATTTCGGATTGGAGGATTAATAATAATAAAGGTTTATTGTCCGTCGGCACGGGACAATGTCCCATCAAGGCGTCGGACGTACGTGACCACTCAAACAAGAACAGAGAAGGACAGAACGAGAGCGGATAAGCTAAGACACAATATGAAACAAAACAAAACTAGGCTGGCAGGAACAAGAGAAATGCGCACAAACAAAAATAAAGTGTGGTTAGAATACGTATAAAAATGACAGGAACAAAAATCGAAGTCAAGCGAACTGCCAAAACAAATAATTTTTCACCCATGAAAGGTTACGCCAATCCACAGTATCCAGCGAGTGTTTAAACGATCGCAACAAGCGATAGGCCTCCGATGGAAGGTCCAGTTCATTCCAAAGGCTGGTAAGGCATTCCAAGTGGGATCCATAAACGGGTTTGACGGTAATGCCGCAGATGGTGGTTGGTGCGGGAGTGATTGGACAGTGATGTAGCCGCAATTCACGGAACTTATTCCTCCGTGTAACATAGCTGGGACAAAAACGAAACATTTGGCTTATTTCACCGTCACGTAAGTTCTGCAAGGCCGTAACTATTTATCTATAGCGGAGCGGAAGTCCGGATGCGGGTGACAGACGATAAACTGAAAAAGAACAAACCGAAAATAATTTGTTTTCGAGCTTTTCTAACGGTTCTCTCAGGTGTGTTTGAAGTTGCTCTAATTAGTTAAGCTCTCATAGTATCCCCAGTAGTGATTTCTCTCTTATACAATGTAGACTGTTTTGTGCATTTTAGAGGAGAAAACATCGAGTACAAAGGCAGCGTTGGCTGGTGCGTGGATAATAGAGGAAAGGGTTCCTGGCGGTCAGAATTAGACGGAATGAAGTCAAAATATATATCAGGCAGTCATTTCTCAGATAATGCCTTCGCGGATATTCAAAAGAATCGCACCGCTTGGACTTATATTCTCGGACCGAAACGGACTATCGAAGTGGAGCTGATTGTTCCCCTTTCGTCTACAGAAAAAGTCACCAAGCAGAAATCTTCCTTGTCCACCCGACTGTTTGACGGCTACACCGCAAAGCGCCACACCGACTGCGTTCTGATCAGCCGCGACGGGAAAGAGTTCCCGGCGCATCGTTTCATCTTGGCCAGTGGATCCAGCGTGTTTGAGGCCATGTTCGAGCATGATATGCAGGAGAAGCGCAGCGGTGTCTGCAAGATCGACGACATCGATGGCAACATCCTGCACATCCTCCTGGAGTTCCTGTACACGGAACGAGCCGATCCGGAGCAGATTAAGGATGTTGTGGAGGACGTGTACAATGCAGCGGACAAGTATGCTGTTGCAGACCTGTGTGCGGCGTGCGAGGACATCATGATTAAGGACATGGCGGACAAGTTAAGGTAACTAATGCACTCACGTGATACCGTGGTGTTTTTCTTTTTCCATTGCCATATCAGCCTGTATGTGACGTTAGTGCCCTTTGCTGTATCAAACATGTACGAGCTGACTGTGTGAAATATAGTTTAATTCTGTTCATGAGTCAAACAGAACGTTCTCGGCTAACGGCTGCTTTTGCGTTATAACCATTTTGCAGTTAACAGAGCGTGCATTCGCGTGTATATAGCAACATAGCCAGACTGAAGAGATGGGGCATCTCTTTAAAATCCCTTCGGTTCTACTGTGGTAGCAACTTAGGACAAGTACTACACGTACACGTGTTCAACACGTGTTCGTTCATCAGTTTAAGTGCGATATAGCTGCAGTTAGGCCCCTGCATACCAGTACTAGAGCACCGTCCATCTGTCCTTACAAGTATATTCCATTCGGTCAGCATCCTGCAGGGACTATTAATGGAGATTCCCGGTAGTCGGCCGGCTGTTGTTATCTGTAGTGTATTCAGTAGTGGTTTTGGTGAGAATATCTACAACACTATCAGCATACGTTATGACCTTACGTATACATGCGAGTACTGTATGTAAGAAGGTCTGGCCAGAAATGATGGAAAAAGACCAGATGGTGGGACTTTGGTGCCTGTTGTAAACGGCCAGTATATTGTATGGGATGGCACATGTTCGTGTACTGTTGCGTCTTCGTATGTAGAACACTCAGGAAGGAAAGCGGGATGGGCAGCGCAGCGTGCAGATGACCGGGAGCGATTACACTACACCTCACTGTCAAACCAGTACAAATTCTATCCTGTCGCGTGCGAAACCCTGGCTGTTCTTAGTGAATCGACAAAGGAGCTGTTTAAGTTTTTAGGTCGTAAACTTTTCGAGAAATCGGGTGACCCACGCTCTGGATCATTTTTAAAACAACGTTTTTCTGTTGCTATTGTTAAAGGCAATGCCGCCGCACTTCTGGGCGCGTTGTTGAATGTTAAGGCGCGGGCGAATGAACGAGATGAAATTGGGTGTTTTAATAATTAGCGTTTCAAAAACTGTAGTATCTTATGCGCCAGCGTTGTCATTATTAAATGAATAAAGCATGAAGTATGTAAGAAGATAACAACCCATTTGTCATCTACAGTGTAAAGACGGCGCTGTCCTACCTGAACTTCGCCGTGGCTCGTGGACTGGACGGACTCAAGGGGCGGGCCATCAAGTTTCTGAACGACAATGCTGGAGAAATCTGATTCCTTTCCAAACGGAGTTTCTGCGTTTCGCTGTGTAGACACAACATGCGTGAAAGGACTTTGTTCTGGGCCTTAAGTTTCACTGACCGCTGTTAACCTGTTGCAGTTATTGTTGCGGTCAAATTGCTAAAATCGTGGTTTTTTCGCTTACTAATGGTCCTAATGCTGATAACCAAAAACTGACTAAACTGGTACTTTATGCTTTCTCACGGCCATGATGATTTCGAAAACAGGTGCACTGACATATTAATTTTTCATGGGCAGAAATTAGTCTGTTACCTAGTTTCGCGTTACTGGCCCTGATGCTGTTTGTGTAAACTTAATACAGAAGTTTCTGCGTTTTCCCACCGCGAGATTCTTTCAGACAGTAAAGGCTGCACTTTACTTGGATAGCTTACTTTAATAAATTGCTGCATTTTGCGAAGTTCCATGATTGTGCAATTAATAACTCTTATAAACTGCGTATCCTTCTGTTTGTTTCACCAGTTTGGATTTCCAGTGCCGTACGGTGAAGTGATTCTCAACATCCTGCTGCGAACAATTTTAGCAATGTAAAGTTTGGTATTGTGGTGACCTGTGCAGCGTTGCGCAATGGAATATTTTAACGTTGCGCACGTTTGCAACTATGCATCCGTTTTAATCGATCGCTCCGCAATAGACTGCGAGAAACAGCGGCGCAGGGGTAACGGCAGTGGACAGCGGCGCGTTATAATTTTATTTATGCTGCAAAACGGGAAACGCAGACCACGATACGTACACCAGTATGAGTGGCCCGGTTGATTGGCCGTTTAAAGCAGATGGTGCAGAAAGGGGCGTTGACTTTGAGAGTAGCTGAGTAGGTTGCAAAACAAGCGACTAAAGGCCAGGCACATGCTGATTCGGCCAGCTTGATGCAAAAGTCACAAGAAACATATGTCGCATGCAGATTTCGGCGTAACTTGCAGCAGTCTTCTTCTTAGTGGAACTGATCTGGATTACTTCAGCCGTTCCACATGATGGAGTCCTCTAATGGAAGAAATGGTATCCGCGGAGTGATCACAACGAATTCCGCTTGCGTGGTCCGCTTTCAGGTCCCTTCAAAGGAACTCCGTATTACTGAAAGCTTGGCGTATTCTCCCTTTTCGAGATGCGATCTTCAGACGACGTTGCGTGTAGATCCTGCCCCCGACGTTCCAGGTCTTTGCAGTGGAGACTGGATATGCAAGATCAGGCTGTGGATGTGGCGTCATAACACAACGAAGACGATGGCATTTGAAGGAATAACAGAAATCGTTCCTCCCAGAGGCATGGTTGCAACTCGAGAAGATGTCGTTCATTTTTCAATCATGTAAGCGTCAAAAAACTGATCATGGTTTCCGCGTTGTTGCGGGTTCTCCGTCAGTATGTCTTAGTTTCTTGACTAATTATGATGGATCAACCATAAACGCTCATGTGGTTTCAGGGGGCAACATTTCAGTGCCAAAGGCACTGCTGGGCGTGGCGAACTTACACCTTGGATTTCCAGATCAGAAAAAACAAAAGAGAAATATGTGGCATTAGATGACGTTGGTATTGTTCAGATCAAGGACGGTCGCACCGGTTGGCCGTACATCATCCCACCCAGTGAGATCCTCGAAGTGGAACTCGTTTTTCCTATTACACCAACGGAAACGACCATCGTCAAGGAATCGTCGCTTCCCGTTCAACTGTGGGACGGGCAACCAGCCAACCGTAGTACAGACTGTGTGCTGATTTCACGCGACGGAAAACGGTTTCCATGTTATCGCTCCATTCTGGCCGCTCGTTCTACCGTCTTTGCCGCCATGTTCCAGAACCATATGCAGGAGAGAAGCAGTGGGGATTGCAATATTGATGATATTGACGGTAACGTTCTAGAAATCCTCCTGGAGTTTCTGTATACAAACCGAGCTGATACCGAGCGAGTGAAGGATGCTGCTGAAGAAGTGTACAATGCCGCGGAGAAGTATGCTGTTGTGGAGCTGTGTACGGCGTGCGAGAAGATCATGGTGGACAATTTGAGGTGAGGAAATCAATCAATGCTCCACATGGTCATTTAGAGAGTCCAGAGGATTGTCACGGTCGCGAGCTGTTTAGGGATCCCATGGCATATGCTTTGCCGTTACTATTATTCAGTTAAACCCGCATTTGTTTCGTAAAGATGCCCGTAACAGACTAGCAGCGCAGATTGCAGGCTATGTCCAGCCAATAAAAATCCATGAAAATTCATAGTATACGATGAGTTTCGGTATGATTGTTTTTGCAGTGTAAAGACGGCGCTGTCCTACCTCAACTTCGCCGTGTCTCGCGGACTGCGGACCCTGAAAACGCGCACTATTCAGTTCATGAACGGAAACATCGAAGGAATGTGAGGCTCTTCCAGACCATTCCAACGACTGGCCCATAGCGACTGCCACGAACAATTCTTTTGTTCGAATTGGCCTGTTTTTCAGTAAGCTATCGTCCAAAGTACGTCGATGGACACCACGTTGTGACTTTTGATTCAGCTGCATTTTTACTTATTTTAGATATGTCTTAGCAATACTATTACTGCCAGTACACTGTGGGAATGACTATTAACTGGTTGATGTTGTATGCTTCGAGCTTGAAATCTGTGTTCGTTTAGAAAAGTAGCGGATATGTGTTACTAATATTATTAGGGAAATTAAAGAAATATGCTTCACTTCGTAGTCTCGTACACCGATCGAGAGCAAAAAAGAGCACGCAATCCGATACTGCAGTGTGTTGTTGCGAGCTCGCGACCCCGTTTCGTACGCTAGTGTTTACATTTGTGCTGCGCTAGCGCTTCCGGATAAGCAAAAGACCAAGAATTGAGGTTGCAAAGTCTGGCGACTCGTTAAATGTGTACATCCCATTCCAGAGTCGGTTGTTAAATCGCACAAGCTACATTCAGACAGACGGTTTGTCGCTTGTTGTACGGTAATCGCAGTTTTTAAAAAGTAGATATTCTGCGAAATCACATAATGACGTCCACGAGTGTGAGCGGTACAACTGTTTATCGATTGTGTGCTGGTTTCACGTGACGAGAAACGCTTCCTCTGTCATTGTTTCGTCCTGGAAGCCCGCTCTACCGTCTTCGCCGCCATGTTCCAGCACGATATGCAGGAGAAGCACAGCGGTGTCTGCAAGATTGACAATATCGATGGTAATGCTCTGGAAGTTTCCCTCAAGGTTCTGTACACAAACGGAGCCAACGCTGAGCGACTGAAGGACGTTGCCGAACAAGTGTATAAGGCCGCGGATAAGTAAGCTGTTCCAGCGCTGTTCAAGCCTTGCCCCTTGCCGGAAGAGCATGGTGGACAAATTGAAGTGAAAGAATGTCTTTGCGTGCATGTTTCCGTCTTCCGTGGCTTCAGTATAATATGCGCTCATACAGTTATTAAGTCGCGTAGTAAAGTTTCCCGTAAAGTTAGCGTTGACATTATACCATGTACAATATGTTTTCCTCTACATGGGAAACAATATGTAGTAAACTAAGTAAAGGTAGAATTTACGACAAAAACAAAGAGCACAGGTATAACGAACATGTATGGTTGTACTTAAATATTAGTATGAGACATTGAACTGTTACGTGGAATGCGGCTACGCTATTTGGTACGAGGTACACTGATATGCAATGGCCGAACGATCTTGACTGAAACGTACGATTAGCGCTAAGGATGCAGAAGTGTATTCTTTCCCGAGTTTGTTACAGACTTATTGTGTCTACCGGAACAGTGGTTATCCTTCCGTTACATGTACTTATAATTTATCGGCTGATAACACGCGCGTACTTATGCTTAAGTACTGATCTTGCTTTTATGAATCCGTTTTCCCGATATTTAGTAACCACATCGAATTACGAATATCAGAAAGAGACGTATTCCTTGAAGGAATTTAAAGGTATCAAAAGTAAAGTTTTATATTACGCTCTGACGGACTGACACGTGAGCAAAGATATTGTGTAAGATGAATGTACATTATTGTGCAGTGTATCACTCAGTATGCAATAAGACGTTCCGCATAACAGGAGTCCAAATCCCAGAGCAAGCGCATTTTTCCTGTTTGAATGAAAGGCATCTGCAGTGCTGTGGGATCCGAGGGCATGCAGCCGGCAGGGAGTTGCTCAGTTGAAGTTACGTTTTTTTAGCTACCAGTTTCGTGAAAATGTGAAAGTTAAAACTGTCCATATCGACTCGAGGCGAAGCGTGACAGCATGGTCGGTGAATTGGACAGACAACCGCGCCCGACCGATTGCCCGCACTATTGCTACGCACGCCACGCCCACCATCCACGTGCTTGAGCTGGTGCGAAAACGGGTCATTTCATGTCTGCGGTTCTATACTGCAAATTGAGCAGGTATATTTGAATTTATGAGGGGTATATTCAAAAACGTTAACGGATCGTAGTCGCATTATCATACGTTCAGCATGTTTGCGAAGCAGGTTTATCAGTGGAACGCTGTGGATGTAATCCGCACTGGCGGCGTCCTGCAGCGGGGTCTCGTTGTGGATAAGCAGGACTCCGGAGTACTCGTCGATTTCGACATACCTGACAAGGAACCTGAGCTGATCCCCTTCCGGAGTGCATTACTAAGCAACGATTACTTTTATCATCGTCTTTGCCGGACGAACTGTGATGTTTCGATTCTGAGGAAGCTATCGAGCGATCAGCCTTGGCAGTGGTATGACGGTGGAAGGGTCTTGTCGGGACCTGGGTTCAGCGGCAGATTCGCAGTAGTGGAGATTCGAATTGGCGAGCTCGCTGTTCTGGACTGTGTTAACTTGGACCAGGTCCGCGAAAAACGCGACAATCACGGAAGACCTCTGTGGAAGGATGACTTTGTTAGGAAACAATGTACTGTGCCTGCCGGATTTTCTTACGATGCACAGTCGATTGCACCGTGGCGCGAACGCTTTCCATGCACACATCCGATCGGGGTTGTGGATGACAGTTTCAACTTTCTGGAAGTCAATACATTTGTAATACCACCCGACTGGCCGCGCTATAAGCTAAATTTCAACACTGATGACATGGTAAGAACGAAGATTGACTGACATTAACGATATACTGTTTTCTTGATGAGATGCACCTCAACCACGACCGAACGTATGAATGACTCTTTTCTATCTTAGGCTTCCTTCTGTTGCTGGTCAAAAAACGTCTAGAATCATTTGCTTTTTCCATTGACAAATTGGGGTATTCTGATCACAGGGTATTTTTTGTTGTGGGGAGGTTATGAACGGTGAACAGTTATGCATTTTTAATTTTTTAATACGTGAGTTTGTTTAGCATAGCCGTCTACGAGGGATGGGTCAGCGAGATTACGAACTTGATCCAATTCCCATAGACCGCTATGTTAAGCCAACTCGGGCAATAAAAACTTTGAAAATTCATAACTATTCACCGTTCATAACCTCCCCACAACAAAAAATACCCTGTGATCAGCACAAATAGTACTACATTTCAGAATCAGTCTCGTATTTTTGCGAATATGAGGCGTCGAGTAATCTGCTTGTGAGCAGTTTATCAAAACTGGAATTTGTAATAAAAATATTGTCTATGGGTTTTTTACTGAGAAACTGTGAGTTCCGTTCGTCGTGTTGCATATTAATTGAAACTAACGGTTTCAGACAGCGGCGTTTGTTGCCGGAATCCCCAAAGTACACGAGATGGGAAGACCGGACAGTCATCAGGGCAAAGAAAAGGCACATGAAAACGTGAATGCCGGTGGGAAAATCGGAAAATTCTGCACGGAAGAAGAGCTGTCAATCGACGACCTTCCATTGGATATTCTCGAAATTGTCTTCTCCGTTCTCAACGGGCGACAGCTGACGCGAATGCGCTCGGTATGTTCTGATTGGAATGGCAAGATTCTTTCCCCGGAATGCTCCAGAGAGGTGTTAGTGGATTTAAGTGCTTGCCGCGGGAAGGATTATCACTACGAATTGGCAGCATGGATGTTTCACTGTGTTACCGAGTGGACGAAATTTCTGACGGTTACCGTCAGTGGAACCCAGCCAGAAATGTTCTGGTATCAGATGCACATTCTACAGAAGATTGTGGAATACAAAAAGCCATTGTCAGCTCTGCTGTTGTGCAATGTGCAGCTGGTGGCAAAAGGTAGCGGGTGGCGCTCAGACTTTAACGGGTTATCCCATATTTCGGTGTCCGATATCTTCAAAATTAATCGCGTAGTAGTAATGAAAATTAGCTTGGACGAGCAACTTACTTTTTTTGAACCCGTGGTTAGAGAAAATTTCACCCATCGTCCTAACTAGTATGAAAATTAAGACTGCCGTGTACAGTACAGTTGTACCGTATCCGTTTCTGCGCGCAACTTCCGGTTATTGCACGGCAACGGTGAAAAGTTTAAACACATTTCCTTCTCAGATAATTCAGCATTTCTTGAAACCTTCGTTTTGCACATGCAGATATACATGTATATGGTGGGTCCTTCTGACATGCCATTAGCCCGATATGTTCTCAAATTTTAGGATAAATTCGTGAAATTTTGGAATGCATTTTAAAAATGTTAAATACATGCTTCAGGCCTGAAAGTGGTTTAGAACGATCATCACATGCATGTGTATCGGCAAATCGTTAATTACAACAGATTAGTTGATGAAGTACAGAGACCTATTTCGCCAACATGAAACACTTTTTTGCGATTTTTTATAAAATCACCAGTTGAATATTTTCACCTCTTTAACCTCTTATCGTAATGTCCAGTTAATTGGTATGGTGCCACATTAATTTGGATAAGATGGTGAAAGCTCTGGGTTATAACGAATTTTCGTAGCAGTGACACCAGCAGGCGAACACTGTCGGGAAGTATTTGTGGTACTGCCGGAATTACTAGATAAGCGTGTCTCTTAAATAGCAGCGCATCAGAATTGATTCCGATCAACACGAAACCCGTAGCTAGGCTGTTTCTCTATCAAAATACCGTTTTAGTTTGTCATCTTAGCGCCGGCCTCAGTGGTCACGGTATGCAGAAGGTGAACCAGTCTGTCCCAGAACCACCTGGGGGCTCTTCTCAGGTTCCTGGAGCTCCAGTGCGGTTTTGCTGACTTTTTAGCTAACAGACATCGCCAGTAGAGAGCCCTGAGTCCGATTCAGCAAGTTTTTGAATTGTAGCCGCGGCTTACCGAAAACTGCTGTGCAGTTAAGAAAGCGGTCGTCAAAACTCGGTCCGGGATTTTTTTCGACATTTTTAAAAATTCCTTTTAAGCACCGCAAACTTCTTTGTTAGCAATATTAATTTAGGTAAGCAACTTATGATTTATTACTAAAATAAAAAATGATAGCGCAAGGTTTTACCGTTTTGGGTATTTCTAGTCCAATTTAGAAGAAAAAATGAGTGTTTGAGGTCAACTGCGGGTGTTCCTGCCGGGATGCTCCCAGTCAGAACCCGTTTTCGCCAAACCCGGGTATTCCCATACGATACTGTTGCTTAAAGGTTGCTGTACAACTTTACAAAACAACGAAACTACATATTCGCACAAACAAACGTGTTTGTGAATTTATACAAAGGTGTTTCATGTTGGCGAAATAGGTCTCTGTAAGTATGCAAATAAATCTGACAGTAAGGTCACAATCAACTGGAATTCACTGAGTCCAACCTCCACTCGTCATGAGAATTCTCAACTGATTTAGGTACTTGATTCGCACACGTTTTCTTGGCGTTTCACTGGTGAGCGCAGTTGTGTGCGCCCTTTGATAGAGAACAGAATGCTCATTTAGAACCATGCAATACTTGTTGACTTGCGCTGGTGCGGGAAGCCTCAAGCGCAGCCATTGCGGAAGAAGGTACTTATGTATTTAGTCAGGACACGATTTCATTCTGGCACATTCCTTTCAAAATCTTTTTGGAATCAGCGCTTTGCATTTCCCAACCAACGTCGTGCTTTGAAAACGTAGGACGGTAGTTTGCGTACTAGACGGCAAACACGCTGAACCATGCAAATCTACACAGAGGGTAACGAAATGAGCGCCGCCCGTTACAGACAGCGTCATCTTCGCACAATCCGTGAGCGCCCGTGCCGATCCCATGCAGGGAGTCTGCAGTCGATTGATCTTCAAGAACGCAACGTTCCTGGGTTTCTACAATTCTAAAGATTGGTCACTTTATCGAACGGAAAGCATGTACACGGATCTGCGCATATCATATGGCAGCGTGACTGTTGGTGCACCACAGGAATTACTGGACTGCGTCGAGGCAGCCGCCGAGGATTTCACCGATCCCAAGCACTGTTCTGTCCTGGAGCGCGTTGCGCGGGCAATTACCTTCCCGGATCAAGGCAGCCATCATCAGCAGATCATTAACGTGAGCATCAAGATAACGAAAGATTTCTTTCATTCATTTTGTTCTTAGTAGCACGATTCTCTGTTATAATGTTTTCATAATTATGACAATCTTCGCATAATTTTTGCAGGTTTTGAAGAAATGGCAGACACATGATGAGCGGTTTGGACCGGAAACCGAGTGGCAGCATGTGCAGGCTGCGCACCTGGACGCCAATCTGCTGACTTTGCGCAATACCACGCTTTCGGCTCTGGTTCACCTGACGACGGCATGGATTTTCCTCGGGAGGGAAGGCTGGAAAATCGAGCTGATTTGAATGGTTTTGTCCGACGGAGAACAGGATTTCGAGGATTGGATGGCTCGTGCGTATGAAAGTTGACAACAGACATTCCACAGCACATGTAATGTTGCTTATGAAGCTGCAGTAACACTGTTAAAGGTTGGTTTTGTCTTCCTTTGCGAATAGAATTACGTTCTTCATTACGAAATGTACTCTCCTGTCCACGTATAACTACGTAACCAACTGTCCACTTATAACCGCTTAAGGATTTGTATAGTGCGTTGAAAGTGGTGATCTGCCTTGTATTGCTTTGTATTAAAACCGGCAGGGGGTAAAACCTGGCAATGGCAATTGCCACTGGCAACGCCAGCTGGCAATGGCAACGCATTTTTGGCAATG
>JAQGAU010003861.1:0-12472 GCA_034698045.1 Paramacrobiotus richtersi
ACACTAATCAGCACATTTCTACAACAGTGCCACATAAAAACTCTAACAGACTCTGTAATTTCAAAACACGTCGACAATGGAAATTGCGGAAAACCGAAAATTTGCGAGACTCGCGGTTGCGCGCCACAATTAACAGAATCTAGCTACATTCTACAGTTCGCGAATCTATAATTCCCACATTTTTAAACCTCCAACAGATCAAATACAAAATTGGGTTGCGCGCGAGCGCAACCTAACACTTGTTATTATTATTATTATTATTATTATTATACCACTGCAGTAGCCGAGTCGATACGAGTACTGCATCGACTACGATACGACGACGAATCATAGAATACTAACAAGGGAGGCTTTCCGGAGAACAGGAACCGATTCGAAATAAGACCACTCCCAAATTTAGTCTTCCCAAATAGGTAGATCGTTAGTAAGAATAACTTGATCGGCGGAACTGGTCGAAAACTCGAGGACGGTCAAGAATTGTCCATATGCTACCGCTTCCAACAGTGTCGTTACCCACACGAAACGCACTAAAAAATGGAAGCCCCACAGTGCAGAATGTGTTTACCATCGTCTCCGTGCTGATGCACGGTTTCTTTTTGCCACTGATTCGGGAGAAAATTCGCATTACCGAAATATCTGCGGCAGAAGAGACCTTTTCCTAATATCTCCCCAATATTGTTCAGGTGCTGTTGAATTTTGCGGAAAAACGTGGAAACAAATAAAACTGCACTAGCACGAAAACAATTGTAAATATGTGCATCCTGCACTGTTTGACTTTCATTTTTTAGTGAGTTTCTGTGGTTGAAGACATTAATTATGTATGGGTTACAAGCAGTTGTGCACAGGAGGTCGGAAAAACGCTGTACGAAGGTTATAAATGTCGGTCTCTGCGAGTACGAGTGCTGTTGAGCGATTTTTATGGGTATTATGGCAAAGAGGTTATGGTTGCAGCTTTATAATAAATACAATGTCTGCTGGCCGGCTTTTCTCAGTTGCACTACTGAGCAGTTTGATAATTCACAGCTTATTTTTTCGTAGGAGATGCGGTCGGCGCCACCTTAAAACTGACAGGTGCCGTCAGCGACGCGAGGAATTGGGCATTCAGCTAACGGATCCTACAACGGTCCAGTTCAGACCTGTTGTCAGTGGAAACCCAATGGAAGAAAGGGTGGTGAACGTGCCAGCGCCTCAGGAGCAACAGGCCGACCCGGTCGCCCAGCTGTTCGCGGCGCCCGGAGGTGACCCATTTCTTTACGAAAATCTCCAGGAGGCGGATGCCGAGAGCGAGGAGAACGACAGCCTCTTCAATCTGGATCAGGAGAATTTGGATCTGGAGAACATGGATCTGGCTGATTGGGATGTCGTGTATTTCGTCGAGCTGTAATTGTGTGCGAATGCTTACTCCGTAGTAATAACAGCATATGTCATTTACCGCATTCAAGCTGGTACCGTTGATGTGACGGTTGTTGACCGTTCTTTTATGGTTGTGCATTTCGAATAGTTTTGCATTAAATGAACGAATTTATGTTATACTGCATACATGTTATAAATCTGCAGTTGCACTAACTGTCTTTACTGCTTAAAATCTCCTGACTGCATTGTTTAGAACTTTTTTACCTGCGTTTGTTTGTCACTGACTGTTGTTCTTCCTAACTGTAGGCAGTTTTTGGCGACAATAAAATAAACCAGTACTGTACTTCCTGCTGCCACTGTCTTCCTGGAGCATACTGTGCTTGCATTTAAAACCGCAGGGCATCGTTTTCGGGAAATGAAAAGTAGTACATCAACTGTACGTGCATTTTAAGACTGAATAATGGACAGTCCTTTATCCAGTTCGTTTAATGCCAGTGTTTTCATCTAAATTCCTACTTCATGAAAAAAAAACAAACAAAATAAAAAATCCAGAAATTTCAATAGCCGCTGAAGTCCCTTCAAAAGGGTTTGGCTACTGCAGTGTTATAATAATGAATAAAACGCACGTTCATAACGCCATACGGAAGCACCAGCAATTAGCGACGCCCCGTCCGACGTCTTTTGCCAACCTTTGGACATTTTTAGTTATAGCTTTTCCTGCAGAGTGCAGACAGATGCTGCCGCCACAAAAAGGGGAAAGTTCTGCGGCAGTTATCACACAGTGGTTGGTGCTTCAGCTTCAAATTCGGAATTTTTTTTATTAACCAACTCTAAACGTTGTACTAAGACAAGCACTTGAGAGATGATAAACTTCAAAAAATCATTTTATAATTAACCAACGACAGCAAAATCGTAATTAATCTCGTTAACAAGCATCATGGCTTGAGGAAGCATGAATTATGGGCGCATATGCCATACTTCTAGAATTGATCATGATACCGGGAGCAGTCCTGGAACAGTAAAAATATCCGAATAGCAATAGTTCAACAGGATCCGGTACTATTTTCAGATAGATAGCTCATGACGAAGAACGGTGCCACTGAATATTTAATTTCTTGGAGAGTTTTCACAATCAGTGTTTCGGCCGGAAACAAAACTAACAAATTTTCCCGCTCTTTACCGGCAAAATCGTCAACTGCACAGAAATATCCAGTACAAGAAACACCTTCGGCTGCCGCCTCAGGGTTTCTTGAGATCCGTATTCAGGACCAATTCGGAGACATAATGTCTAGGTGTATGTTAGTTTGAAAGATTGTGATCGGTAAAACGGTCTCAAGGCGAAAATTGTGTCCCGCATAAATCTTGGACCGTCACAAACTTAATGTAGTCATCCGACACGCAGCTAAAGGTCATCCGTACCCTTTTGCCGAGAGCCAAATATTCGGCTAACTCTTCTGTTCATCGCGCACTGGTCAGCAGATGACCAGCATTATCTGGATACCTTTGGTTATATTCTGGGCTAAGGTGTGCGGATAAAACTTGCTATCAACTTGCGCCAGTAAACAGTACCCAGTCGATACTGATTCAGCGATTCTGCTACCGAAAGGCGTCACTCGAAGACTATTGTGGGAAAATTCTTTGGGTGGTCAAAACACGTACCGTACGCTCGAACGAAGCAGGGCGTAGCAAAAGTAATGCTCAAACCCTTTGGGGTAATTATGTTCTTGACCAGTCAGTATTCAGGCGAAACAAATGAACTAGATGACCAAAGGTTTTGACGGTCAGAAACGTTTTTCGGTTCGATCGGCTGCTGCAGACGCGTGTAGCTGCAAACGTGAGGTCAGGCATCGTTTATTCCGTTTTTGAGGATTTGGGTTTCATTTACTTGGATTTCAGTCACAAAGCTATTTCGGTTTGATCGGCTGCTCATACATCTTATTTCGTTTTTGAAGCATTCAGTTTACCCGTTTATTGATTTTTGGGCATTGGTGACTGATTTTCTTTAATCCCTGGCGTTTTGTTTTTGGCGAAAACTATATGTGAATTTTTGTCCAAGATTTTTAGTATTCAGCTCTTGCTTTTGGTTTAATCTTTCGGTTTGATCTTTCAATGGCTGCTAGTCTCTCGTTTGGGAAAACTTAGTCCCGTTTTAAGCAAATAATCCGGATTTTTTGGTCATCTGGTTCATTTGTACTGGCTTCAAATTACTGGTCGCGGACATAATTACCGCCGCAAAGTGTTTGAGCATTACTTTTGCTACGCCCTGCTTCGATCGAGCGTCCGGTACGTGCTTTGTTGTGCGTCAGGCAGACTCCTCCGAAGAGAAACCGCCAGCTTGTTGATATTGCACATATTTCTAGCTCATGCTTCCGGTCAGCTATGTTTGGTACTCTCAGGTTGTTCACGGTTTTTCCGTTCAAAACAGATTTTGTATTTCCGGCATTCGTCATCGCGAAAACTTTAGAATTTACGAAGCCATTCTGTTTACATTAAAAATCTATGAACAGCCCCAAGTCAGCGCTGAGAATTTGGTGAGACTGAAATTTTTGTCGATGACTGTTTTCCAGTACACCAAAATATAATAGTTGAATTATTCGTGCTGCAGTTTCGTTCACGAAAATTACTTTTTTTGCCAAAATATAACCACACCGAGCCGAATTCGTTTCGTTAGTTCACTTTTTTGCGTCTGAAGTTTCGTTGCAAACCGTGTTCGGCTATCCAAGTATGCAAGTGAGAGATAAAAAATAAGTTATGATTTTCTTTGCTTAGTCCGTTCTCCTCCAGCGTTTCGAAACAATTTTTCGGTGTAAGCAGTGGCTGTGTACTTTTAGGCAAACCTTTTTCTTAATTACATTTCGAGTTCCGAGTACCATTACATTCGAGTAGCGGAGAACGTCGCGCACGGACATCGTTTCCCAAAAAATCGTCTAGCACGTTCGTTCTGCTTTGGTAGATCTTAGCAGATGGTTTTATTCACTGGGAAACTTTGCTGAATCGCAGTTGCTAACCGTGAAATCCGGATGATTGTGCCCGAGCGTAATAAAATTCTCGGATGATTTGTTTTGTTCGCCCCGTTCACACAGAACTATGTAGATGAAGTGGCTCGCTTGGTATTACTCGGCAAAGATCAGCGGATGAAATTGTGTATCTTTTTTTATCTTTTGTCTCTCTTTTCTGCATATTTAACCGGGAAATCCCCGCATAAAACCGGCGGCGAAAATCTCTAGCTAACCTTTCGAGAGTTTAGCCTCGACCGGTGGTTGGTCAGGCATCCAGTACCGTTTTGGTTAATCATTCGCCACTATCACGGCTGACTGAAGCATTGAATAAATGAATGAATGAAGTTTGCCCCTGATTTGTTTCAGTTTCATGATTAAAAAATCATTTTGTTTCGTTTTCGATTCGTCGTTTTATGTCGGTCTACATTTGCTGAATAAAGGTTTTGGTTCTAGTAATTCACGAATATTCTGTGTTATCCAAAAGTTGGAAGTGTATATTGTGTGGACAGCGTCCAGTAGTTTATTACGTGTGTGCCTGCTGGATAAAAAAATTTGTTTTCTTAGCAACAGATACAGGAATTTGCTCAATATTTTTGTATAGTTGATGGTTTTACCGGTAAAGGGCGGGAAATTTTGTTTTTGTTTCCGGCTGAAACGCTGAGAACTTTCCAAAGAAATTAAATACTTAGTGGCACCGTTTTGCGTTATGGGCTATCTGAAAATAGTGCTGGATGATGTTAAGCAACTGTGGTTTGAGAGTTTTTACTGTCCCGGGACTGCTCCTGGTATTATGATCAATTCTATAATAATTCTGTATCTGTTACTAAGAAAATAATCGATTTTAACCACACACATCTTAGGTACAATGGCTACACAATGTCATATCATTTCAAGTTTTGGGTACCGGTAGCACAGAACTCATTCCAGCACTAGAACCAAAAACCTATAGCTAGAACCAAATGTAACAATCACTAGAAGCGACATAAAAAAACTCTACATTTTGAATCAGAAATAAAACATAATGCGCTTTTGACCACGAAACTGAAAGAAATCTGGAGGAAACTGCATACGTATCACTGTATTCACTGCTTCGGTCAAGCGTTGTGGTGGTGAACGAAACGGAACGGAAAACAGTCACCCAAACCGGTGCCGGATGTCCGTGATGGTTGGATGGTTTGGGTGACTGTTTTCGAGGGTAGGCACCATCCGGGACAAATCGAATAATTCAGTACCATAACCATTACATATCGTGTTACTAAAAAGGCACCAATTTCTTAAATTACGGTATTGTCGGTATTGAGAATTATTTTACTTAAAAAGTCACTTATTTCTTAAATTATGGTATTACGGTATTGTCGGTACTGAGAATTATTTTACTTTAAAAGCCACGTATTTCTTAAATTATGGTATTACGGTATTGTCGGTACTGAGAATTATAGTACCGACAATACCGTAATACCATAATTAAAAAAAATAAGTGCCTTTTTAAGTAAAAAAAATTTTTTTTAAGGTCAGTAAGCATAGTGATATTGTAGTATTGAGGTACTGCGGTATTGGCTTTCTCCCGCATGGAGCCAGCAGTGGAACGTTTGCAACCACGACTCAAAGCTAATCTCCCGAAAGGTCAGATACGTTGAGACGTTTGCCGGAGCTCGGAAGATTATCGGCTTCGTTCTAAAATTTTCCCGTACCAAACATAGCTGACTGAAGCAGGAGTTAGAACTAATATCAATAAGCCGACTGTTTTGTGTCGGAACAAACGTCTGACCTAAGTTCTAACGCAAAACAAAACACGAACCGTACGTTCGACCGAAGCAGGACTAACAAGTATTAGAAACGAAAGTTGCTAAAACACTTTTTAGCGGTAATTGTATTCTCGACCAGTTAGTTGTTTGCAGCTAGTGCTCAAGCGGTGCTATAAATAACCAAGAAATCCAGATTATGAGTGCCTGAAACCAGACGAGGTGTTCCCAGATGAAAGATTCGCAGCCGTCGATCAAACCGAAAGATCGTTTTAAGGCAAAGCTGAGCAGAGTGGTCGAATACTAAAAATCTCCCAAACTAATCGACATATCGTTTTCACAAGAAATGTTAATAGAATTTAACGACCAATTCCCAAAAACTAAAACGAGTAAAATAACCAAAAACTGAAACGAGTAAAATAAACTGGAGGTCCCACAAGCGGAATACGATGTTTGATCTCGCTTTCACAGCCGCCGATCAAATCCTTCTGACCGGCAAAATCGTCCAAAGGGCGAAATTCTGAACACCTGAAAACTTTTTTCCACAAGAGTCTTCGAGAGTGGCGCCTTTCGATGGTAAAATCGGTCTCATCGTGGCATTGTTTTCCCAGGCCGTGGTGTTACTTGATAGCAAGTTTCTTCCGTACCTAGCCTCTTTTATTAGCTAGCTCAGACCTGGACAGTATGTCTTTGAATCGATTCTGCATATACCTAGATCTCAAGAAACCATGAGGCGACAGCCGAAGGTGTTTCTTGTAAATTATGTAGTTAAGTCCATTTATTTCCGGACAAATCTTTTTTTATGTATAATGCCCATAACTTGTTTTTTATTAATGTTTCACTGCTAATTCGAAGAATACACTGTTATTATTAGTTGGCTCCACCGGCAATTCACACCAAATAGAGCTCAGTTAAACGTTCCGCTCCTGCAACGGTGTCGAGGACAGACGCTGCCGCGCGCGTATTATTTCAAGCAATAGTCGTTGTCGGAGGTATTCGTGAGAGCGGGATTTGCCTGTGTGGTTCTTTGGGCGTTTTGTTATGTCCTCCACCAAGAATATAGCCGGTGGTACCCATGCTTCAAGATTTTCGAACTCATGTGGCTCGAAGAGGAACCGGCCTTCTACGTATTTAGATAAAGATACAGTCGACATTTTTGTCCCGGCCTGTTCCGCCGCTGTCGGTGTAGTGGCGATCATCATTAGCGCACCAGCGCCCACCGATGCCAGTTTGTTATCATGGGGAGTCCATTTGTTCATAACCCTTGACGTGATAAACGGGTACCGTTCTTTGACATTGAGACTAAAGGTCCAGAATAACAAACTAAAAATTTTCGACTGACCAGAGACCAGCTGATCTCCGAGAAGGGCAATTTTTCGGCGTTTTGGGCTCTTCGATCCAGCTTCGTCCAAGCTTTGAAGTGTTAGAGTCAGTAAACCAAATTCTGAAAAACGTCCGTAAGTTTACTTTACGCACTCTACTACATGTAAGTGCACTTTTTAAACACAATGGTCTTCCAACTGGTCAGGCGGCAGCTGACCTTGAAGTCCAGGAGCCGGTAGCTGACCGTAAAGTCCATGATGCCATTTTGGCAGCAATCGGCATTTTTCCTGGCAAATTAATTTTTCAATTTATTTTTCTAATAAAACACCAGGCAACTTGAAGCACTTCAGCAAAGTGCTGGCCAACGCAGTTTTTCTCGAGCTATATGTTAGCGCTATTCAAGTGGTTGGAATGCCCACTGGTCAGCGAGACCGATGACCATCGGTAAATGCTGAAACCCCAGTTGGCTTTGTCCGTTATTTATTCTCTGTGGAAAAAAGTTCATTTATCTCATTTTCTGTGAAAAACATATTTCGACCGGGGATTGTTGTTTTTCACTTTCGTACACGTCCGACTTCTGTTTTGCAGGTTTGATTTGCACAACATGTGCCATATGCTCCATCGCGTTGCTTTTCGGACCGTGGTCGATGACAGTAACGGCGCAAGCGGTTATTCTATGCAGGGCCAGTACCGTAAATGAGCACCAAGCCAGTTTGACCAGTTTTTTGGTTATTTAAAGAAATCACAAACCAGTTCAGAAAAAAATGCTTACTGTGAAGAAGATTGTTGTACTAACACAGAGTATCCAGAACATATCCCTGTATGCCTATGGATGGCATGGGACTTAACGCGTCTTGGCAGGGTGTGTTGGCACGTACCCCACCGGAAAGCAATCTCAAACGAAGCGGGATCGGCTGCCGAGGATGCTTAACCCGTAGAATAGAAAAGCGCGGAGCTACGCCTATCTAAATGGACGGTACTTGTTTGTTCCAGTGGCCTTCCGTCTGCTGTCTCCGTCTGCCGTCTCTGTTGTGATTAAAACTGGTGAACGTCTCAAGGAAATGACAGGTGCACCTCGGTCCTGTAAATTTCTACGCCAGCAGCTCGCCATTGCGTTGCAAACAGGGAATGCAGCAACCAGTTTAAGAACAATGGACGGCGTGCAAAAATCTGAAGAAATCTAGTTTTTGTAGTTGCTATATGTATTTTATAGAAGTCGCGATCTCTGTCCTAATTGTTCGTGTTACAAATGTAGTGAACCGTATCAACTGACAATAAAATCCCTCTCTTCCTGCAGTGGCCAGTTCCGAAGTCTGCAAAGCGATCGAAGAACGACTCTGTTTTGTTTTCTATAATTAGAATGCAATACGAACATGCAAAATTCAGGGAACCTGCTTATTATCCCACCACTTAAGAGTCATTTTTTCGACTGATTTCCCTCATTAAAAACGTGATTTTTCCAGCTGCCCACTGGTCGTTCGGATGACCACCGGTTACATCCCAATGGATAGCACTATTAAAACTGACCCTAACTAGTGCAGTAAGGAATGACAAACTTTCTTGGCGAAAGAGCAAAAATATAAGCTTTAATGCAGTGAAATAGGGATCATGCCCACTGATGCCCAAATGGCATCATGCTACTCTCGCTGAATGGTCAGAAAATATCTGAGAAAATCGCATTTTCTTGATTAGATTTTTTTGATTGGTTGGGCCGTTTTTAGCTTATAGGGCGCACTCTTTCTGGTTCCGGGTGCTGGCGGGTTGCCATAAGTGCGATAGGCAGACAGTGTCAACAGAAATCGCGTCCCACGCTAAAGAAAGGCCCCGGTTCTATGTGAAAGTATAACCGTTTGGGCGTTAACTGTCCCGTTGTATGGGAAGTCCCCTTCGGCGCCAGTTTGGTCAATGCACATTGGTCAATTTCCCGCACTTGCTGCAGAAAGGAAGGAAAACTCCCTCCCTGACACAACATCTGAGAAGAACAGCTTTAATTGTTGCAGGATCTTAGATCTATGATTTATACGCTTGGCAAAAAAGTCTCGCAACAAACCAAGGACGCGTCCATACTTCTCGCGGAATACACCAAAAACTTCACAACAAATCCACCAACGTTCATAGCTTTTAAAACAAAATTCTTGGAAACTTGCTGAAATAGAAACATGAGTATGGACGTGGCATAACTTATTGTTAGTCCAACTGGAATTTCCATCTGAAGGTGACTACCCCGATTTGATGCTGTTTCGCGTAAATATCTGAACGTCCTTAACAGAAATCAGGAGTTGTTGAGCGGGTTCGACCGGAAGCAATGGCTCTTCGGTGTTACTAGTAAGATTGTCAAGTGTACCGGCATAGTGCACGAGACTGTCGCGCTTCTGCCTCTGTTTGTGGTAATTCTTCTGTGGCTGAAGTCCAAACGATTTCACTGCAGGAATAACCACCAGGTGGGACACAGCAGGGAACGCACTGCTCAGAAGAGTATTTCGCATTAGCCACAATGGATAATGTGCGACGTCATATTTCCTTTTTTCCAAATTCCTCTGATTTCGATCTGCATGTCATTTCCAACTTCATCTTTTGTTAGAATTCAAGGAAATCGAAGAAAAACAACAACTGCAATCTATTGCTTGGTCGATACGGTTTAAGATTCAAGGTCTAACTAGCGAGACTTTAAACAACGATTTTAATTTGAACAGAGATCATTCAATCATAACGGAAGAACAACGTTATAAACCCCAGAGGCTTAGATCGCGGATGGCAGTGGCAGTTGCTTTATAACGCTCCATATGTGTTCCAACGGTATCGGTTTCAATAGATTAGGATTGGACCTATAATTGTGCATAAAGGTCATATGTCACACAGATTGCCCTTTTGTGACAAATTAAAGACAATGCATATACATATGCGGGATAAAACTTCACACAGCAGTATATTGCAAGTTTTAGAAAGTAAATTATTTCTATACACTTCTCACGTCAAGAATACTCACAGTTTGTGTCCACTGCATTCATCGTCGTTAAAGTACTTTTTGGAACCTGTAGACAAAAGCATTCAGGTACTTACATAAAAAAAGACAAATTAATCTACACAATTATGCGTCCGTTAACGATTTTGGGACGTATTCTAATTCTTAATTTAAGTTTTGACTCACATAGCAGCATTTCTTGGAATTATAGCTCAAAGTTAAAAAACTTACATACGATTTCCTGTAAGACTCAACAAGGCATTATTACCATGTTACAATAGCGTAATTGTGAAAGCATGTGCCACACATATAGCTAGGTACATACTAGTAATATTTTACATTATTTGCAATTACTTCAGAAGTCACTAACAAAACTATCTTCGCAAAGGAACTGAATCTTCCTTATCTGACACCGAAAAAATAACCATTTTTTAGGCTTTGGAGACAGTTCAAACTAAAGTCTCGCTGATTAGTTATAAACATACATTTTTCGAAGAGCTGCTGATCCTTTATGCTGCAGCATTCGTAAACCTTCATGAAACTATTTTTCTTGGATGGTTTCTCCGTCGCATCTTCAAATGCCGCCACTGCAACGCTGCAACAAGACACAAAACTGACAATTAATGAGCAAGTACAAAATCAATATTAGGCGCACAGAACGGATTTTCTTATACAGTGAGTTTACTATAATATTTCTATACATGACCCGTGCACCAAAAAATGGATACGGCACACGAAACAAAATATATAGCGACTGTTTTCAATAAGCTGGATGCTACTTATTAGATTTTTGTGCATACTGCACTGAATTAGACCGGTAAATTCAGGTTGAAACTTCCATTCTTTCAGTTCGACGAGGTGCACCATTAAAAAAACAAACATGGTAATCCAGAAGCCCAGTAGACAATTATGAAATAGACAGGTACAGGTCCTTACGTTAGGAGTGGACCTAAACTTTGTGTAATTCCATAAGGTGACTGGGCTGCGGCACGTGCGGCTCTGCAAAGCGCCGGTTTCCGGCAGTTTTTATCAGCGTGTTGTAAAGCAATAACTAAGCCAGGAACAATCTGCAAATAGGTTGACATTTTCATTATTATGATTCAATAAAAGGAAATTCTGCAATGAAGAGATATAGCCATTTAACTGGACCTAAAAAATAGACTTTAAAATGCCTTTTTAACCAGCGGTTGCGCCGGTTAGCATTTCCGGCGCACATTAGTTAAGTAAGCATTAGCCGCAAATTTCTTTGCAGCAGAAACATACTTTACAGTATACTCGTACAGAACTGCAAGACATATTCTTAAAAAGCAAAGAAATTGCTTTGTTTTTAAAAATTGCGTATTGAATAAAAGCTTCTAAAAATATTTTGTCTGTTCTATAGCTATGATTGATAACACTACCAAAGTGCTAGCGTCTTAAAACGAACTTATTTGTTCATTTTCACTTTTTTTCAGCTAAAATGCGCTAATTCGCAGTTCGTCAAAATCTGGCAGCAAGAGGACTGAAACGTCTGAAAGTATGATTGTAAAATGGAAATTATGGAACTGAAGATGGTGCCCAACGTCGTCTGTCGTTAATATTATTTGTTACTGTTTTTTATCAGCATTATTGAATTCTCGAAAATTGCACAGGGACACGTCCAGTGTTCATAAATTACACATGAACCTGAATAAGTACATTCTGCTTACGGTGTTAAGAATCGCATGGGATTCGTCGACGAATGGCTTCAGATTTAATCCACCAATTTGAACTGTTTGTTGGCCATATTCCAGCAAAGATGTTAATAGCTAAAAGATGGGAGAGCAGTGCATGAAAAACTGTTTCGTAATCTGTAAACGGTACAGATGTTATGTTTGTACAGGTATTATGCAAAATAAAATTTTTGTCAATGTAACATACTGGTTGTCAAGTAGACATGTTGGCTGTGCTGTAAGCTAACATTAATATTCGATTACATGTATTGTTTATGGAATTTAAAACAACCAAAGTATGGTAGTATAATTTATTTGATATCGCAGAGTACGAGGACCAGATCGTCGAATGATGTTTTTTTAATAATATTGAACCTCATAGAAGTGTCAACATACATATGC
>JAQGAU010003862.1:0-12472 GCA_034698045.1 Paramacrobiotus richtersi
TGGAACCGCACCCAGTACACCCGCCCCACCGACCGGGACGTGGTCTGCCACGCCTCCGCCTGGGACTTTTACACCGTCAATCCCGATGATGTCCGGTGAGTACACACCGCCCAGCGCGTTGTACAAGAGAATAGCGTGGTGGCAAGGAACTGCCGCCCTGCTAGGAGACTGGAATGCAGTTTTTGGCGTAACAGCCGTCCGGCATTGGTTTAATGTTTGTTCTGTTGCAGGGTGAAAATGTGCACGGAAATCGCTATGGACGACCTCATCACTATTCACCAGTATGTACTGACTTGTACTGTTTTCCTGTTCTATCTTATTATCGATAATTATCCGTCATATACATATTAATATTGATTAATCAAGTAGTTCTTGATGCAGTCTTGATGAAAAAGATCTTTCTTTGCAGCGAAATGGGCCACATTCAGTACTTTTTACAGGTACGTAAAATACAAGACTAATTGATAAACAAATAAAAAATTATAAAATAAAATTAATATACATGCATATGTAACCAGCACGTTTTCTGTCCGACATATTTATGTACGAAATATGCTGAAGCACATTAAATAAAATTGATATTATATAAATTATATATATATTAAATTATTCTTATAAAATTGTATTATATTCAATGAAACGACAATTTGTTCTAGTATTCCACGCAACCCCTGGTTGCCTTTAAAGAGGGCGCCAATTCGGGATTCCACGAAGCCGGTACAGACACTCTGCTGTTTCAATCGTGCACCAGTAATACTTATTATTATACGGATGTTATTGTTTGCTGCTAGTTGGCGATACACTGGCGTTGAGTGTCAAAACACCCAAACATTTGTCCTGGCTGGGTCTACTCAAGAACAACACGGAAGACGAGCGTAGGTTGACTTTAACGTTGTCAGCGAATTTAACACAATTGTTGCTTTGCTGGTCAAAAAAGTGCATGTGCCTTGTAGAGAGTGACCTCAATTTCATGTTTTCCACGGCGCTGGAGAAGATCGTCTTCCTGCCGTTTGCTTACGCCATGGATCGCTACCGGTATGATGTCTTTTCCGCGAATATCTCCAAAGACGATCTCAATGCCGGCTGGTGGAATTATACGTATGTCGAGATCGCATTCAACACTGCATCTAAATGAAAATATTATTTTGACAAACTGAATATTAAAATTCTTTTATTTGGTACAAAAATTAAGTGTGGAAACTATCATCTACAGTATATAAAAAGCTGTATAGACAAAATATTAAAAAAGCAAAACAAATCTTAAATAAAATAAAAAAATATACAACTTTATATAAAAAAAAATATATAATTAGTACATAAAAAATATTATGAAAAATATGTATATAATATGCATATAAAAAACTGTATGTGGAAAATTAGTTATAAATGACTTACGTTATATATACTTGTTTTTAGATGGAGAACATGAACCAAATTAAACATTAAAACACAGTACAACTACGTAATACCCAAAAGTAAAGCATATAGTAAAAAAAAGAACGTAAATGAAGGAAGCTCATTGGAGAAATGGAGAAAATAGTGGCCAACCAAAGCAGATAATCTTAGATCAAATCATATAGGATAGGAATCAAATAGAGGATAATGCTTTTCTATTAGAAACATGCCAGATTATTGTCGAATTAGGAAGTATTCAAAAAAAACTAAACCGAATGTATAATATGGGTAATCCGTTGTGTTTTGGTAGCACCAAGTACCAAGGCATCGTAGCGGCCATGCCGCGATCCGAGGCCGACTTTGACTCCGGATCCAAATATCATATTGCTGCTGACGTGGAGTACATGCGGTACATGATACCACAGTATTTTGTTGGCATTGTACTAGACAATTATGTGTTTGTCTGCAGGTATTTCATCAGTTTCGTCATCCAGTTCCAGTTTCATAAGGCTTTATGCAATGCGTCCGGTCACACGGGCCTCTTGTACCAGTGTGATATTAACAATTCCAAAGCCGCCGGAAAACTACTCAGGTACGACTGCTCATGGTTTAGGTGTCATTGGCTGCTTTTATATGTGTTTAGTTTAGTTTAGTTTAGTTTTATATCTGTTTATTTTATGTTTTATATCTTTTTCACTCTTTTTTGATTACCGTCACATAACTTATCAGTCAAGAAAAATGTACTGTTAGTGTTGACGATGTTCCTCCAATCAGTGTTTGTGGTATAAACAACTGGCCATTGCTAAGATCAAATTTCGTATTTTTCCACTTTTTAAACAATTTATGTAATCATACTATTTCCACGTAGGTTATTCTTATTATGCTTCTATATATTTTTACATACGTTATTATATTTTCTGTTTATTTTGATTTAAAGTTGAAGAGATATAAATAAAATACACCTAAAAATATTTATCTGCAAATATGTAAACGAAAATATATGTATACATTTAACTACGCATTGTATCTGTATTTGGACATTTGTTTGCCGCAGTGACATGTTATCCTTGGGCTCCTCGTTGCCCTGGCCCGTGGCCATGCAGCGCATCACCGGCTCCCCCAAAATGGACGCCGGCGCCCTCCTGGAATTCTTCGACCCTCTCTTCAAGTTCCTACAAGATGCCAACGCCAAAAACAAAGAGAAAATTGGCTGGGACTAATGGTTCCTTTTTTGTACGCATTCTTCCTGTGTTTCTCTCTTTTCCAACATTCCTTGTCACAAAGCCGACTCAGAACAAGAACCGATACTGCCGATGTGTGTCGGGAGTGTGTGGAGAATAAAAGACTACTTCGTAATGTTTAATTTTGTTATTCAAGAATAATAATCTGCAAAACAAATAACAGATAATAATTTGTATTAATATCTAACTTAAGATCTATAATACGCTAGACCGCGAAGAAAATATATGGTATACAAAAAAACCGAAAAAGAAAAGCGAAGGAAATCAACCGAAGAAGTAAACAGCGCAGAATTAAATCACATTGAAAGCCTCGAAGATTCGAACAGGATGGTTAATTGACTAAACATTCGCAACCTCCGATCAAACCGAAAGACCACTTTGTTTGTAACCGCCAGAACCTCGAAAACGAACATTCCGTCCGAAAAGTTTTCTACCCAATATTCCCCTAGGGACACTGCGACCCATCTAAAGGTCACCCGGACACGTTTGTCAGGGTTCAGTGGATAGTGGGTTTCATCCGGGCACTTTTCCCGGACCACTTTCGCTGACCACTTTCATCCGTACTTTTTTGCCGATTGGCACCAAATAACCAATGCCATCTGGAGATGGTTCCGCTGGGACGCGGTAAACACAAGGAGTCAGTCAATTTTATGGCACTCGGGGGAAATGCGCGGATGAAGAGGGTCATAAACTGAGCTCCGGAACACATGTCCCGGTGAAGCTGATCATATGCTGGCACTCTGGAATTGACCTGAGAAAACCGGTTACAAACTGACTGGGGAGACTGATCATCTGGGAGCATTTGAGATGTGTCCGGATGCATTAGCTGATACGGTAGCAACTGGGCAAAGTGTCCGGGTGAAACTAATCCTGTTGTGGCATTCGGTAAAAGTCCGGATAAAACCGATCATGTGGGGCCCGTGACGTGAGCAGTTGATGCCAGTATACATCTTCGGAGAGTCGCCTTGTTTGTGAGGACAAGGTGAAGTCGGTGGTAAACTCCATCGAAGGCTAAATATGACCACGAGTCCGATAGCGAACAAGTACCGTGAGGGAAAATTGAAAAGCACTTCGAAGAAAGAGCGAAGCATTGCGTGAAACCGTTCAGAGGCAAGCAGATAGGGCACCCGGCGGGTGTCCGGATGAAACCGCGATTACCAACTGGGCGCCAGCAAAAGTATCCGGGTGAAACTGACCAATTATGGTTCCCGGAGAAATTGTCCGGATGATCGTTACATAGATGGTCTGGCTGGAGGATTCTCGAGCCTTTGGCGGGTAAAAATTGACGCTGGGCGGTATTTCCGCTCAGTGGACAGCTTTGACCGTTCACAGGACAAAGAGTTCGTCGAATGAATACTTCTAGTAGATTCTTAGTTTGAAAACAAGCGAAAAACTATGAAAAATTCCAAAAATTTCCAACAGCCGGTCAGCAGGACTGTTGTTTTGTACAAAAGGGTCTGGCTACTACACCGTAGCGCGATAATATAATAATAAACGAATAAGCAGGGACTTTGTCTGTCAAAATCGTTGTTAACTAGCGTAGATCTGGATCGTGCGGTATGTTTTCGAATCGATTCTGAATATAGATTTCAAGAAACCCTGAGGCGGCAACCGAAGGTGACAGTCAGTTGATAGATCATCGTTAAAAAAGGTGTTTATTGCTGTACCATAGTATAACATGCGTACACTCGCATTCCAGTAGAAAGTTAAAACAACATTACGTACATTCGCATGTTATACCGCCTGTTGCTGCCGGCGGGATCAAGTTGGCGGTGATTATTAATTGCTAACTAGTCGATATCGGCTGTGTTGCACGTTCATTTCTTGTCAGATGTTGCGATATTCAGTGGCAGCATTTCATGTGATAACGTGCGTGTTATCTCGAATCATTGGACTATCTCTTCCCTCATTTTTATCCAGAATATGGCGGGGAGATTGGCTATTTATTTGACTGGTGAGACGACTAGTTCCATTTCAGGATTTGAAAAATCTCGAGCAATTTGACGTAGATACAATGAAGGCACGTAAAAAACAACTCATTTCCTGCAATTTTGGGTGCCTTTTTCGTAAATTTTTCGCGGTAGATGTGTACGTAATCACGTATATTAGGTCAACGTTCGAAAGGTTTGCAAAACATTTAGCCTTAATATTAGTTTCGATTTTCAGGTCAAAAACTGGCTTGAAAAATTATTAATTAAACGTTTTTATATTTCTAAATGAAAAACCTAAAATAAATCCAAAACCACTTTTTTTTAAAGAAAAGAATAATCTCGTCGAAAAAAACAGTATTTTTTCGTGTTCTGTTTATCGGTTAACTAATGGCCACTTCTTAACTTAATCTGAAAGGGGCCATTATCCTGCTGAGCGCCCTGGTCGAGGGCGCGTTCTATCCAGTGGACACCGGCAATTTCACCGCCCATGCCCGTCCGGATGCATCCAAGCTGGGCAGTCCCGAGTACTTTTGGCAGTGGCTCAAAGAATGGTAGAGTGATCATCTGTGAGAACGACGTGTTCAGTAAATACACCAATACACCGCCGGCTAATCAACAGGTACAACCCGGTGGCCACCGACATAAGCCGCTTTGGCGCCATGTCATCCTGGGATTTCGAGACCAATATCACCAATCAAACCGAAGCCGATACGGTATGCCAGTGTAGTTTAGTATAATATAGTATTAGTATAATATTGTTATATATATCGTGTATATTACTAGTATACAGCGTATTATTAGTACAGATATATTTTTTTCCATGCCAAACTTTAATGGTAAGGTTTTCTGTCATTTCTGGCGCTAAAGATTACTACGGCAGAAACATAACTGTTCAAAACTAAAACCAGCACCATTGTTATCTTTCAAAAGTGTCTTAGTACGTGGCACGGTGGCAGCGTACCCAATACTGACGCCGCTTCCTCCCAAAATAGCAAAAACAAAAACGTTGTATTAAACGTTGAGCGGTATGTCATCTTGAAAACTACAGGTAAAGCAAGCCCAGCAAAGTGCCGCGTTCGCCAAAGTGGTAGCGGAAATGGTGGTGCAGTTCAATGTCAGCACGGCGCAGGACGAGCAGTTGGCGCGCATCCGCAAGGACCTGAGTGAGCTGGGCGACAGCGCCCTGCCGCCGGACGAGCTGTCGCAACTGACCTCCCTCGTCAACCACATGAGCTCCGTCTACTCCACGGCCAAGATCTGTTTTGATACCGTCAGTCCCGTGTCGCAACTGGTCAACTGGACGGCGAACGGCACGTGTCCCAAGGAGAAACTCACCGTCTATGATCCCGGTAAGGCAGTGATAATATTAACGTCCGGATACTTTGTACGTTTTACAGTTTTTGTAACATGTTATTATCTGAATATTTTCATATGTTTATTCGTGTACAAACTTTATTACGGACGTAAGAAACATACGGTGTATGTCAACAATGGCAAGCAAAAGGAATCTAGCCATCAGTATTTCCAAAAGTTTTCATTACACACATTACACACACAAAACGTTTCCGATCTGCATCTTAATGTTAATCCCACGATAAAGAAATCAATGCGCTCGGTTCTCTGTCATTTGTGACTTGTGTATTCTGTATTGTTTGTGTACTTCTTAGTTTAGTTCAAAAAGCCTCTGACACAATTTGTGGACATGAATATGACCTATGGTTCTTACAATCTTTAGCTTCCTTGATAAGACCATTTAATGTCGAGTGCTTTGCGGTTGTTTTTCTGTTTTATATTTCTCCGTTTCAAGTTAAATTGAATTGTAGTTTAGAGAACTGAAGCTTTTTGTTTAATGTACTAGTATATTATGCTCTACTTTCCTCGTAAAACAGTGATCACGTCAGGGATTATGACAACGGGGTACTAGTATTGCGGCGACAGTGCTATGTATAAATAACAAATGATGTGGGCCTGCAGTGATACTAGAGTACATGCGGGACACGTGGAACGACACGGAACGCCGGCAGTACACCTGGAAGGCCTGGCGCGACGCCAGCGGCAAGTCCATCCGCGCCAACTACACAACCTACATCCAGTTGAAGAACAAGGGCGCCCGCCTCTCAGGTGCACGTGTCAGCACTTTCATTACATTGCGTATTGTCCACTGATTGGCGTAATCGATCCATCATGTCGTTCTCCGTAAACAGCAAGCATATAGATGTACATAGAGAGAAAACGCTAACCTGGTCATTTTCGGCTGGAATAATCACTTCATTATGTGTTGAAATGTATTGTGCAAATCCTGGAAAGGTCAAGCCTACAAAAATGTCACTGAATGTGTATAAGATTGGGACGAATGGCGTGTTTGTAGGTTATGCGGACGCCGGGGCGTTGTGGCGTTCCGGTTACGTAGTCGAAGGCCTGAACTACACGGACGCTGCGTTTCTAGCTGATCTGGAGCGTTTGTGGCAGCAGGTGCGCCCGCTGTACCTGCAGGTCCACGCCTACCTCCGCCGGAGGCTTATCGACAAATTCCCCAAGGAGAACATCTCTGCGACCGGGCCCCTTCCCGCTTATATGATGGGTACACGAATTTAAGCAAAATTAGCGCATTATTCCATTGCATTTTGTTCAGTTTCGTACCAGCACACCAAACTAACCCTCTGACTAAATTTAATAAATTTTGCTAAGGTATTCAATAAAATTAAGCGATGTATATATCACAAAATGTATAACTAAACGTATACAAATTAACCGTCGAAACAACGTTTTAATTGCCTTTGTACACAATACGCAGATTTGCAACTTAAAAGGTCAGTTTGCCCAAAAGGTCTTGTACTACTATGCTGAGATTACATATCTCGCAGGCGACATGTTCTCGCAGAGCTGCGAGGGCATGCTGAACTTCACCCAGCTCTTCCCCAGCAAACCGCTGCTGGACGTGAGCGAGGAGATGAAGGCGCAGAACTACACGGTGGAGCGCATGTTCCGTCTGTCGGACCAGTTCCAGACCGATCTGGGCCTCATCCCCATGCCCCAGAGCTTCTGGAATCGCACCGTCTACACCCGCCCCAAGAACCGGGACATTGTCTGCCACGCCTCCGCCTGGGACTTCTACACGGCTAATCCCGATGATGTCCGGTTAGTTACACATGCCGGTCAAGCACGTTGTACTGTAACTGCCGCCTCGCTAGTTTTGGGGTAAAAATGCCGAACCGATAGTCGTTTTCATCAACAAAGAAAAGCGTGTTTGAAAGTTATTGCCACCCGTAGACTAACGGGCTCGCAAGCAACTGCCGTCCGGCATAGGTTTAATAACAGATAAAACATAGAAATACAATGTTGTGATTTGCAGCGTGAAAATGTGCACGGAAATCGCCATGGACGATCTCATCACTATTCACCAGTATGTACTGATGATTAATTGTGTGTTCTTTCAGTTTTATCAGATATTAATCAGGTAACTGTGGATGCTGCCTTGATGAATGCGCTTTTTCTTTTACAGCGAAATGGGCCATGTTCAGTACTTTTTGCAGGTACTAAGAAAACACATTTTCCGGATATTTCTGCATGTACATACGTATACTACATCGAGTGTACAATTAAAATACATCTATCCCATTAAAATACGCACAAAAAATGTTGGTGCAAAAGTTTTCTATATATAAAGAGAAATCTGGATATGAAAAGAGGTTTGATTTGCCATATGCATATCTGCAGTACGCCACGCAACCGCTAGTTGCATTTAAAGACGGCGCCAACTCGGGATTCCATGAAGCCGGTAAGTGCACACATTGTTGTTCCACTAACTTCGCTCTGCATGCAAAATAATCATTGTTGTACGGATGTCATTGTTGATGCTAGTGGGCGACACACTGGCGCTGAGTGTCAAAACACCCAAACACTTGTCCTGGCTGGGTCTACTCAAGAACAACACGGAGGACGAGCGTAAGTTGACCTTATAACGGTTCCAGGGAATCTAATACTTACAACTTAAGTATTATGGTACTTACATGCAACAGCTGTAAGTACCAGCTGTAACAGCTGTAAGGTGTAGCTGTAAGTAAGTAGCTGTAAATGTCACAGTTACTAGCTATACAGTACAGTACAGTACAGTACAGTACACTGGATTACAGTGAGCATGCCGATATGTCCGAAAGAGGCCAGATTGTTAGCCGTTTCGGCCAGAGAATCTGGCGCAAGGCTGCAGGCGTTGCCAGTTTCTTCACTCGGTGACCTTCCTCAGTGATGCGGCACTCCGAATCGTGGTGGCCCTCCGCCTTGGGGTCCCAGTAAGCATTCCACATCGCTGTGTTGGCGGGTCACGCACCCGTGCCAGAGGCTACCACGTTCTAAGTTAAGCAGTCGGAAGAGTGCAGGAAGAAAACAGGCGCACGCTATACCCTCAACGCCGTAATTAAACGGACCATTGGGACAGTTTGGGTCTGCCGGCTACGAGACCGAGCCTGAACCTCCTGGATATCCAGAATATCCAGAATATCCAGAACTCACAGCAAGTGACCGCTACCTTATCGTCTGGGAATGCGAGAAAATGCTGATCTGGGACGCTACTCGCACGATGCATTGTTGCTTTGACATACCTCCCAACGACATCCACGACAGCTGGAGCAGCAGTCGAGCGGGCTGAACATGCGAAGGTCATCAGATACCGAAATATCGCCATACACAATCTACGTATTGTGCCCGTTAGGGTTTAAGACACTGGGGCTATGGGGCCCGGAAGAATACGGTCTGCTGTCGACTCTGGCCGGAAAGATGTAAACAGTCTGGCGCATCAAATTTTGTTCCTCTTGTCATGTACAGATAGTACGGGTCCGGTACGAGTGCTGTACAGGCGAACAAGCCGTTGCTACAAGCACAAAGGCCTCCTTCCGCTATACGGTAACGACATTCGGTCCAGCTTATCTTGCACGGATTCAGCATGGCGGCAAGCATTGCTTCCGGTATCAAACGTGGACTCGGCATCAGAAACCTCGAGAATCTTACCGCTTCGGCTTCTTGGCCAGTGCTTACTCTGTGCTACACTAACGTCCGAGATGACCGATTTTCAGCCAGATGCCTACTGCAAGGATGCCATAGCGCAATGGTGCGAGGTCCCTGCCCGGCGACTAAAGCGCATCCAGAAAGTATGGGACGAACCAGTGCTCGAGACATATGTCGACAGGACGTCTATCGTAACGATATCTCCGGTCAAGCGCAATTACTGGCTGTTTTTGCCAAAGAGTGGGGCATGGCTAAAGGCGTTGCCTACTGGTACTTTAGGTGACCTTTTGAATGACTTAACCTTCCGGATAGTGGTGGCTCTTCGTCTCTGAGCACTCGTGAGCCTTGCGCACATGTGTGACCGAACGCGAATACCATGCCCTGGGCTGCAAGAAAAGCGCAGGGAGGACGAAAGCCCACGCCACACTCAACAGCAGTGGCAAGCGGACATTTCGTCTGCCGGGTATACGAAACCGAGCTGGAACCACCTGGGATATCCAGACGGCACAAAACCAGAATCTGATGCTGTCACTCTAGCAGCTTGTCTGTCTAAGCGCGTTGTTCTGTCGTTAAGTTGTTTTTGCGAGGGCTGTTGTGCGTGTATGGTTGACATGGGTTATACATAAACTAATTATTCAGTACAACACATTCGACACAAACACGTGTATCTATAGGTCTAGTTTCTGTAGTATATGTGTAGTATACAGTGCATCATGTGCGTTGTAGAAAGTGACCTCAACTTTATGTTTGCCACGGCGCTGGAGAAGATCGTCTTCCTGCCCTTCGCTTACGCCGTGGATAGATATCGCTATGACGCCTTTTCCGGGAATATTTCCACAGACAATCTCAATTCCGGCTGGTGGAATTATACGTATGTTGACACTGGATTTCATAATTCACATCAAAAATTATACAAACAGAATACGAACATTCTGCTTATATAGCAAAACTACCATCTAAAAATTGTAAGATGCATCAAAAACTGTATATGGAAACTATCATTAAGTGACCTCAAACATCTTATCTATATGAAAAACAGGAAGGAAATTGAGCTTTAAAACAAAAAGCATAAATGGCCCAAGGCTAAGCATATACTGGAAAAATTAAAAAGCGAAAGTAAATGAAGCTAAAGCTAAATGGAACAGTGTAAAACAAAAATATGACAAAACGAAGCAAATAGTCTAAACCGACAGAAACATAAAATAAAAAGTAAATGATAATAATTGTCTAGTTTCTATTAAAAGCATAGCAAAAAAATTGCACCATTAAGAAGAGTCATTCAAAAATTTAAAAAATGCGTGGTACGAATAATTTGTTGTGCGTTTCGGCAGCACCAAGTACCAAGGCATCGTAGCGGCCATGCCGCGATCCGAGGCCGACTTTGACGCCGGATCCAAATATCACATTGCTGCTGATGTGGAGTACATGCGGTACATGATACCACAGTATTTTGTTGGCATTGTACAAAGACAGTTGTTGTTTTGTCTGCAGGTATTTCATCAGTTTCGTCATCCAGTTCCAGTTTCATAAGGCCTTATGCAACGCGTCCGGTCACACGGGCCTCTTGTACCAGTGTGATATTAATAATTCCAAACCTGCCGGCAAGCTACTCAGGTATGTGTTTTCCGTGTCAGTTGCTGTTTTTTTTACTTTTTAATTATACTTTCTAAAAATATACATCATGAAAATCGCAAAAAGTATACTACTGAGAATTATATAACAAACTACGACAACAAAGCAAATTTGATGTCTGTATATGAAAAAATAGTTTACAGATTTTGTTATAGATTTTGTATAATCCTACACGGTTCTTAATTTTTCATATTTTAAATACAAAATACATCAATTAAAAATATATCCAAAATGTAAAGTATTTTGGAAAATATAAATATGTATTTGCACATATTATAATTAATTTTCATATATATATTTTTTTTATTTTTTACTTGTCGCAGTGACATGTTATCCTTGGGCTCTTCGGAACCGTGGCCCGTGGCCATGCAGCGTATCACCGGCTCCCCCAGAATGGACGCCGGCGCCCTCCTGGAATTCTTCGACCCTCTCTTCGAGTTCCTACAGGACGCCAACAGCAAGAACAAGGAGAAAATCGGCTGGGACTGATTATTCCTTTTTTTTGTACTCATTGTTCACAATTGTTTTTCTCTGTTTCTCAACATTCCTTGCCACAAAAACAAACTCAAAAAACACGAGCAATAAATCACCGATACGGCCAGTGTGTGGATAAGGATAAAACAGTTGTTTTATTTTGAATTAATTTTTTTTGAATGTTTTCCTTACAAGTTTGACGGTCGTATATCCTTAACTTGTCGTCCTACTATCATCGCTGAATTCGGGCCGATTGATCAGTTCTTCGCCTTGCCTATTTTAATTTATTTTTAGTAATTCCTTAATCCACAATTTTGTTGTTGCAAAAACAAATTTACCAGCATAATTTAGCATATATTTACAAAATAAATTAATATAAAATACATAGTATATTGTAAAAAAAGAATATATTACAACCATATAATTATAATATATAAAAATAATATATAACAAAATTATACATTTATAATGATTTAAATTAATATATAAAAAAATTTGTTAAAAAATACAAAAACTTAAATACCATCTTATTTGACTGCTCTCTTGTATAAATTTATTCCTTTTCATCATCAGCACAATACCCTCGTCCTTTGTCACACAACGATAAATCAAAAAAGCACAAAACCATCAATCGATACTGCGCGTTACACGGGCAAGAGTCCAGTAGCGAATGCCGAGTGAACCAGATAAATCATCAATCTAGTCGGTGGGGGGCGTGACGGTGACGCGACAGCCACTGCCCGCCGTCCAGCGGCGGTGGGCGTGCTGGCAGACGACATCCACGTGAAAGACCCCCGG
>JAQGAU010003863.1:0-12472 GCA_034698045.1 Paramacrobiotus richtersi
GTCTGGGAAGAAATCCAGAATATCCATGAAATTCCCCAAGGTTTCAGCTGTGGTTGTCATCGTGGCTCGGTATGGATCACCACTTGGTAACACGTTCCATAGAGCACGATTCGCTCAAAAATTCAAATTACAGAAAATGCACAAGCAATCTGCACCACAATGCTTTCACAAATTATTTCACCGTATAATTATAAACAATATAAAACAAACTTCCGGTGTACTGTGATTAATAACTAACGTGTGATGCACTTTTTTTGCATTTTGTTTGCACGAGGTATGCATCGGACTCATATTATTAACTCACTGGCTTGATTATTAATAACTGCAAACGCGCTACGTTGAGTGTTCGAGGGACACACTCTTGTCAGCTGAGTTTTCTTTGCTACGTACGGCTACTGCAGCGAAATTGCCCAGGTGGTTAAAGTAACACAGGAAGTCGGGCTAGAATTTAGATATATGTTCTCGTCTATATATAGCTACCAGCCGTACGCCCTGTGCAAAGCCGCTGAGGGACGTTTTGTGGCCCGTAATGTTAACTATTGGAAAGTGATACTAGCGTCGTCATTGGCTTTTTTATAAGAAGAGCTCTGCCTCTGACGTTTCAGCAACATAAACGAAATTTATTCCTTTCACGATGTGGCGCATAAGAACATGTACGCTTTTTTAAACGTTAATTGTTAAAACATCCAATCTCGTCTCGCTCATTCACCCGCGCCTTAATGTTCGGCATCGCGCCCAAAACTGCAACATAGACGGATGTATCAAGAGCACAGTCTATCAAGCCATTACATCATTCGGAACACACATGACACAGGTATATTAGTAACGTATCAGTACTCGATAACGCTATGAACATGACACGGAACCGGTGCGCAAAGAATGCACGTCAGAAACATAAAACCTGTCGACAGAACAAACAAACAAACAAACAAAATTTATTCCTCTGAACATTTCGTTCAGCAGGGCCATTCGTATATGAATGGCTTCGCGCCCGATACCAAAAACATCACCAAAGAACAGCCACAAAAAGTACTAAAACTGGAAAATTGAGCATCATCCATCCAGACCATCGAAAGATTTTTAGAGACCAGTTTTTACGAAAAAAAAGAAGGAATGTATAGATTGGCTGAAAGCTTAAAACACCCATGGGCGCACAGAGGCATTCGTTGGCCACATTTTTGTATCGTTAATTTTATCAGAGTGCTCCTTGAAAATCCCAATACGAGCAAATGTGCTTCCTCTGCGGTCGCCCTTGTTTGGTAAATAAACACTGACAAATCGTACGTCTATTCCTTTCTCTTTTAGCTGGGATTCAATAAATGCGTTGTAATCTTTCACAGCCTTAAACTCACTTTTCTCAAGGCGAGGGATCCCACTGAGGCAGAAATCTGCATGGCGCTTATGGGCGATACGTAGTAACAGACTCGAATCACTATTGCAGGGGCAAAGTGCGCATTATCGCAACAAGTCATTCTAGACTTCAAGCTCTGTATCATTGTGCCTGGGCTTCCACGTGGACAACACACAGTGAGACGATGATGCCTTTCAGATTGAGTGGTTCGATCCGAAGGGCGAGCCGACGACGGCTCGGCCTACTTTGCCTTTGCCGTTTTCTTCGCCGTTTAACACTTTGCCGTGCACTTTACCTTTGCCGTTACATTGCCTTTGGCGTAACACTATGACGTACCTTTGAGTTTGCCTTTGCCGTAATCTGAAAGGTTTGCCGTTGACACTTTAACTTTATCCAAACTTTTCGGGTTTAAAGTTAAATCATAGGATTACCGGCTGTAGTATATCGTAACAAGGATTTCCTAACAGCTGAGAGCAATACCGGAACCTGAACTTTCAAACAGAACGTCGAATGGGCTTTAATATAGCGACAGAGTGACGCTTAGTCTTCACCGCAAGAAACGCTGATGATTTTGCAGATCTAGAGGTAACAATTACCACATCAAAGCATTTCATTGGTAACACGTACAAGGGACCATTTTCAGGGTTTTAGTTCAGAAATTTGTGCACACATTTAACTGCACGAAGAACGTTGCTGAGGATGTACTCCACGGCCTGCCATGCAGGAAATCCGCTGGACTGTGGAAAGAGCGCCATAATAGCGTCAACGATGTAATACTGCGTTCTTTTTGTAATGCGGGCATTGAAGCATATCCGGAGCCAGCTGGTTTTGTTCGCGAAGATGGAAAGCGGTCTGATGGTGCAACGCGGACGAAGTGGTGTCGTGGCCTACCGCTGGTCGGAGACGTCACGGTGCGCGATACGATGTGTGACACCTACGTTGGAGCTACTTCCAAATATGCTGAAACAGCGGCAGAGAAAGCATGTGAAGAAAAGAAGAACCATTACAATTCTATTCTGGAACGCTGTGTTTTTGTTCTTTTGGCTTGCGAAACCTTTGGCGTTTGGTGTAAAGAGGCACTTGTTTTGCTTAGAGAGATCGGTAAAAAGTTGTTTTTAGGACTGGGGAAGGGAGTTTGACTTGTTTTATGTATCAGCGTTTCAGCAGTGAGATAATGCGTGGTAATTCCCAGTTGATTTTAACAACTGTTCCTTCACGGGCCAATTGTGACAACTTCTTTATTTAATTCGGCATATGTTGTTGAATACATTTTTAAGTCATAAATAAAGCACCTCCAAGATGAAGTTCAGAAAATCACCAAAACTTGTACATCTACACGCACCGACCCAATGAATTAAAAAAACAATATGGGCTGCTGGGAATCATTGGGCCCCATGGGGACAACCTGTATAGTGTATGCCGTATGCTGTGCGTCCTCGTACGGCATAATATATTGTTGTACAACCAGATTGCATACCATCTGTGTGATCAGGCTGATTCAGGCACTATTTAACTGTCACGCAAACATTCAGCACGATCCGCAATCAAAAAGGGGACAAAAATTCTGTTAGAATATTCTGTGTACAGTACACGGTACATTTAAACACCACGAAGCGGGTGTTGTACAATTTCAGATCCCGCACACTCTTGGGGCGACCGACTGTTCTTTATTGCGGATCCTGCCGATATGCCTCCATATCAATGACTGGAGCGGTTGGTGTGAAGGTCAAACGGAACCTGATCGCACCGAATTGGATCCAGTCTGGTTGTGCAATATGCCGTATGGAGCCGGAGCCGCAGCAAGGCGCAAAAAGGCTGGAGCCGCAGCGAAGGCGCGGGAAGCGGCTAAGCGACATTATGGCTTATGCTGAGCTGAGTGAACAGTACGAGTTTGTTCCCTTGGCATCTGAGACCTTTGGTACATGGGGTGACGATGCTGCTGATTTTTTGCGCCATCTTGGGCGTCAGTTACGCGTAGTTAAAGATGAGCCGCGGGCGTCTTCTTTTCCTTATCAGGGTATTAGCATTGAGTTGCAAATTGGAAACGCTTTGTGTATAATGGGAACTTTTGGCCATAATGGTTAGTTGTTTCAAACACCTCTGGTTTTGTCAAATAAGTGGACTGCTAGAACAATTTTATACGAAGTGGCTACGCGCGAGAGTGCTCCCGCACGTAGTTAATCGGCTACGCGCGAGAAATTTCTCGCGCGAAGCTGAAATGTCGCGAATTGGCTACGCGCGAGATCTAAAATTTTGTTTCTTTGGGCATCTTTCTATTGGACTTTCCTACTTCCTTCATATTAGCTTCTTAGTTTCGCTGCTTTGTTTATAAATTTCGTCCTGTTTCGTTTATCTTCATGATTGTTAAGCTCTACTTTCATAGTTCTCGGTCTTAGCAGTTCTTTAGCTTGATTTCTTTGATTCTCTTGTTGTTTATTTCTTAGTTTAGCTTCTTAATTTAGTTTCTTTGCTTCTTTGTCTTAATTTTTTAGTTTTTTACTTTGTTTTATTCTTAGTTTAGTTTTGAAGTTTCTGCTTAGTTTTTCTTCTTGGTTTCCCAGTTTCGATTTATGGAATCAGCTTCTTAGTTCTTGTTCTTATATTCTTTTCTTGGTTAGTCGTGAGTTTACAAGCTTCGATTTCTTATGCCAGCTCCTTAGTTTATATTCTTCTTAGTTTAGGTTCTTGGTTCAGCATCCTAGTTTCTTAGCTTCTTAGTTTATATTTTTAGTTTCTGCTTAGTTTTTGTTTAGTTCCGCGGTTCGCGCGCGTAGCAATTTTTTACGTTCCCGCTCCACAACGCGCGAGATCTCTCGCGCGTTGCCATTTGACCACTTTTTTACGACGCGCGAGATATGTCGCGCGAAGCCGATTAGCTACGCGCGGGAAACTTTCTCACGCGTAGATTTGACCATTATTGAAAGCTGCCGCATGCATGGAATACGACATACATTGTTGTGCAGAGTACCTCCATGGGGCTCAACTGCTGTCCAGCAGCCAGTGTTATTTTATTCAGTGCACTGCGTCGTTGTAAGGCCACATACAAGTTTTGGTATGTTTCTCGATTAAGATCCTGAAAATGTTCCCTTGTTAGTAAGAACCAACGAACCACGACGATTGAAGGATGCGGCATATTTGGCAAAACAACTGGTGCGATTCCGAATTCGCATTCGAAAGTTAAAAATTTCGTCAGCGCCTGTCGTACGGCCAGAGTCGCCAGACAAATCCTGGAACACGGAGTTGTTCATAACCTGCACAATAAAAGCGATAAATTCAAGCGCTTTGTCAGCAGTTTATTGCAAAGTATGCAGCCGTTATTATGGCGTGCTCCGTAATTCAATGACTCAACTTGAAATCCTAGAAGTTTGGATAAAGTTAAAGTAAACCTGCCAAATAATACGCCAAGGCAAACTGTATGTACGTCATAGTGTTACGCCAAAGGCAAAGTAAACGGGAAAGGTAAAGTGCACGGCGAAGTGTCAAACGGCAAAGAAAACGGCAAAGGCAAAGCAAACGGCGAAGGCAAAGTTGGCCGAGCCAATAAAAAATGTGTCCCCGTTTGCACGTGAAGAAACAGTAGCTGAAGTCAAACTAACGTTAGCGCCCGTAATTCAATGCTTGAGCGCTGAAACAAAAAAACAAGTAGATCTGCTGTCTCCTGTCCTCAAAAACAACCATCTACCGATTTTCTTACACAAAACAAATGAAAAAAGGACAGTTTACTACACCGCCATATATAGATGAATGGTTCTGAGCATGAATTTTGAGCGATCACAGATCCATCCAACTAAATTATTCACCATACAGATCTTTCAGCGTATTTCAGCTGCAGATTCATCGGAATCTGTTATCACCATTGTGCGCCATTTCTCGCAGTCCCCGGTTGTCTGCGACAACAGCAAGTCGCGTTGACCGGAAACTTGATCATGCCTAAAAGGTGCGGTGCGTTCGAGGAAACTCACAGAGCAAACCACAGGTTGCTGCCGAGCATACAAGAACTGGTAATAACATCGGCTATCATTCAGATGCTTTGCGCCAGTGGGCATCTTCTCAGAGCGTCCCGCAAGCACATGGCTCGAGGGCGAAGCGGAATACAGATCATATACAAAATTGACGGAAACACAGTGTGTAGGCAGTTTCGAAGGAATGTGATGATAAAGTTCACAATCCAGATATGTGGCCAACGAATGTCCGTGTACGCGCCTGGGCTTATTCAAATCCCTCTTACCATCTGTTCGTTCGACTTTGTTCGAACATTTGTTCGTCCGACGCAGTTTTGCCGCCGAACTGTATCTTATCAGCTTCCAAAGTGCCTGTGCCCCATTGCACAGGACAATAAGCATACACTCAGATAGATTGCGTGATGACAGTCGATGCACGTGCGTTGACATTTGGCTACGGTCACATCCGCAACGCATCCAGAAAAGTAATGGCACGCGAACGTGGAGGAAACTGGGCCAGGTCCAGATCGCTGATAAAATTAACCGAGATCTTGTCAATCGTAGGAAGCAGCTTCATAATCTTTTCTAACTTGTAATAAGCTATCGCACGATCTGAGATTGTGAGACGACTGCTAAGCATTGAGAATAATGCATCCAGATAACATGCGTGTACGCGTCCGAGGGTATTTCCATCCAGAGGCCTGTCCTCTTCTGCAACACGCAAAACATTTTTCAACCATCCTTATTACCGGTTCAGAGCGCTTCCAACATCTGAACCGTTATGAATGTAGTAATACATTTAGACGCGTGATTATCACCGATTAATGATGGCAAGTGTACACCACGCTTATTTCTCCTGGGGCATTGTTCCCAAGCTAATTTACACTCTTCGATGCAGCCGTTATTAGAAAATGCCGCATCGAAGAGTGCACATCCATTAATTATTTATTACAGCTATTTAGTTTTTGAAATTTTTGTTGGATGAACATTGGCCGAATAAAACCCCGGCCATGGGCATGAATGTAACGCAAAACCTATATACTCCTGCTATCTCGTTTACCTGGAGCAAAAATTGCCACAGCTAGTAGCATGTACGTTTCAGTCAGTGTCAGCCCAACATCGTTCACCCGTTCGGCGGATCGGAACCAGAAGCGAGCAAATTCCGGATCAACTTGGATTGTCTGCATGTAGTAAGCTCCAGCCTGAACCTTTTCCGGTCCCACCAGGTAAACATAAATATCCCCTCGGTACATGAACCGGGCACGATGCAGCTGTGAGTAACACAAGTTGTGTGCACACAGATTTTGAACAGCAACAGGTACGCACCAAAATGCTAACCAGAAACTTTCTGGACAGAACATTTTTCTGGTATCCTGCATCCAGGTCAAGAAATCCAGGTAGCAAGGAGGCAAATTTCACCAGCCGAGCTGCATCATCCTCCGCCGTTTGACGGACAAGCTCCATCATTCTGGCTGGAGTGGTCTGAGGGTGATGCTGCGGCGGAAGAAAGAGGTATCTACTAGGTTGTGTGCTCTTGTGTTGTAATGATAATAATAATGACGCATTGTCCTTTGTTTACCGGAATTTGGCCATCCTGGAGAGCGGCTATCATGAAGTGCGACCACAATTCAATCTGGTCACCGTACGCGAATTCATAGGCGATACGCACCGCGTCGGCGGCTTGTTGTACAATTAAATTCCGCGCTCTAGTGAGATCCGCGTATCGTTTTAGCGATGGTCGAATGCCCTCACCGTATGTCAGGAAACCGGCAAACGCACCGCGCCCCGGAGCCGGCCGCAGCGAATTAATATCTGCAATAACGGGCGCTTCACATATACTGCTAAGAACACACCCATATTTGTTGAAACCACGACGAACAATTCATCCCAACAACGAAAACTATACTGCGAAAGCATTTGTCAACAATGCCCTAACTACTCGAGAATCAAGGCTGGAAGTGGAAAGACGACCATCCAGATGCCGGATTAGTTCTTAAACCAGAAACGATGCCAACCAGCAGAGATGTCTTGCTGGGAGAACCACATAATGCTGCAGCATTGCGCATGCTTGCTCCTTCCGCTTAGTCAGTCAACTTACCGGCAAGACGCATCACTGCGCAACCGCCCGCAGCAGTAACCGATCGTGCGCGTCTGTGAGTGAAGTATCCGGCTGCTAAACTGCCGACGGTCTCCGGGACGGGTAGGTCATCGGCAGATGCGGAACTGTCGCACCTGTAGCAACCGCCGAGCTTAGTTATTATTATTACAACACAAGAGCAGACAACTCGATCGATCATTAGATATTCCACGCCTGGTCGTTAGGCGTAATATAATACCGGTGCCGGTGTATAGAGATACCACGCTACGACAGATCAATAGCTATAGTTGCGAAATAAACGTTAGTGTTAGTTTGATAGATGTTAGTTTGATTTGGCTGCTGTTCCTTCGTGGGCTAATTGGGACAAATTTTCTATTTGATTTTTGGAACTTTGATTTGTGTCAACGTTGTTTCCGGGCTATAGCCAAATAAATATTTGAAATAAACGTAAAAAGCGTACAATTTCGAACTGGAAAGTGGAACGATAATGCATGGTATCAGTACGGGGCTCTGCCTACCCTGACGATGGGAAAGATTCTTGTCCGGTGCGCTGTGTCTGGCAGCGGGAAGACGCAAACCGTATGACTGTAACCAGGTTCATTTGTAGATGACATATGTGCAGTATGCTGTACCGAAGCCGTTTGCTAGTAGTTAAGAGAACAATCGGCTATCGTTTCCGTATACAGAGTCTAAACATACATTTATTCTCTTAATTAGTAGCGAGCGGCTTCGGCTGTAGTATTTTTTACCGATAATACGCCCGACGACAGATAGATATACAACGATACCTGCAAACTGCCACCACATCAGATAAAACTTGCTGTACTTCACTAAGAGTCTACGGCTTCAGTAACCGAACATTTATTATGATAATCTTCTTCGTTTTCAATTTAGGCATTCAAGGACGACGGTACTCTTCTTATTCTTCACGGTTGTATTCGGAGAGCCGCTTACCTCCCGATTTGACGAACAGTCGTCGATAATCTCGATCATCCTCGTCGTCCATCGTTTGCGTATTACCACACACCTGGGCACTTTACCGGCTGAATCTTCTAGATTTCGCGTACTGTCATATTGGTAGATTGTTTTGATCGTAGGATAATTTGCGCATAACGGCAGATTTCCATCTATCATCAAGGAAACACGAAAACAATCAGGTGTTCTACAAGTACGGAGATATGTACATTGTACAAAAAACTCACAACTGCCGTATATGCGGTACACGCCAGCTGATACCACACGACTCTGGATTCGAGATTCCCACTTAGCATTCAGAACGAGCTGAAGAGCAGCCAAGAGATCGGAAAAAGTTGTCAACGAAGTTTTGGTGCTATGTACAGATGCGCAGTGACGTGGGGTAACCGGAAATCACGGACAGACTGATCGCACCAACGGGTGACGGTCACGTTCTAAACAGTGATGAGTGCACGGTTTGTTCATGATCGAGCCGCGCTTGTCAGTCATCCATTGAATTTGTCATTACTAGTAATTTTCTGTTTGTGCAAAAAGTCCACAACAAAAGCGATTTTACAAACAGTTTTCTTGTATCGAACTACGAAAAGAAATCATTCGTTAACAGTCTGCCCTGCAATCAACGAAGTTACAGCGGAATGGGAAGTACCAAGTGACAACCGGAAATTACATAACACACAGTCACACATCATGCGAACACGGGGCGCAGTTACGTTCATACTTTTCTATGATGGATTCCTAGCGGAGCCCGTATTCGTCTCGAGATGCTTAGCATTACAAATTTACCAGTCATATTTTCTCTCGAACGAGACCGAATGCTTGTTAAGAAAATTTAAACAAAATTTTTCAAGTGCATGAGGAGGCTGCGCAAAACTATCGAGGCGTTAAACGTCCGCACATGGGGAAAACTGTACCGTTCCGCTTGCCATCCACCACTGCGGCTGCCATGAGTGCCAGTGGCATGCCCGTCAGAAATTCGCCCTACTTTCCAGCGAATACTGCACGAGCGAAGTACTTGGGATCAGTTATCGTTGGATTGTCTAGACGAGTTCTTTCTTATATTTGCCAGTATTTCTCATCGTCCGGACGCATGAAAAGCAATGTTGGAATGCACAGCATATCGCGGAGACGGTTAACAGGCTGTATGCCTCCCCAGTCCAGTATTTTGTGGAGTTGATCTGGGTTCGTGCCTGTTGGATGAAAACGAGGATTCCCGTTGAAAGCTCGATGAGAAACCGTTTATTCTTTGCATAATTTGTGTAATTTCTCTGGTACGTACCGTTATAAAACGGTGAAGAGCCCTGCTGATCATCCAGTTGCATGTGTACAGGGAATCGATCAGTGCGTTGATTTTGTTTATCACGGTATTGCTGATTATGGCGGAGGAAAAAACCTTGTTTGTGGTGTGAATCGGTGTGGACTGTGGAATGCAGCGCAGTCCGTCGGCCAGCGTGTGGCGCCCGATGGCGGCGGCGCCGATGACAGCGGTCCCCGACTACGAGTGGACGTCGGGCGCCTCGGCCGACCCCGAGAGCGACCTGAGCGCCACGTGCACCTGTCGGTTGGAGCGCGTGGAGGAGGACGTGCTGGTGGTTAGTGTGCAGCGGGATGATGGGTGTCTGTTCCGTGGGGCGCTCATCAAAGTCAAGAATTGGTACGTGGGGCAGCACGGTGCGCCTACCACTCCCAGTATCCAATACGAAATTATGCTTCATTTTTCTTTTCATTTTCGTTTCTGAAAGTTCCTAAAATATTCGATAATTACTAGAAAAATTGTTAAAACAATGTGACAGTTATAAGAAAAATTCCCATGAAAATGTAAAATTGAAAGAAAAATTCCTGTTGGCTGCGATATTCCCAGCAACTAGTCTGATTGGTGGATTTTAAAGTACTTACTAACTTTCAGATACAATTAAAAAACATTCCTGAAAAAAGTTTACCGATCAATCTATGATGAAGAAATTCCCATAAATCGATAAAACTAACAGATAAAGAGTGTAGAAAGTAGTCTGATTGGTGGATTGGTGTCCCCTAGGCCCTGTCCCGACATTCCTCCGCTGGCCCCCGAGCCTGTCAGCAGTGCCCCCGCCATCCCGGCGGAGGGAGACGCACCGCCCACATTCCTTAAAGAGCCCCCGGCCCTCCCGGAGGGCAGCGCACCCGAAGCGGCCGTCCCGCACAACGGGGTCCCCGAGACGGATCCGGGCGCTGTGATCGAGCCCCCGCCCACGGATACCACTCCCGCCCCGCAGGATTTCGCCGCCCTGCAGCACCGCTGGTCCTACTTCCAAAAGAACCTACCGCCCCTGCCGAAAAAGAACATCCAGTCTAAACGCGAGAAGGAGAAGCTGGAGCAGGTGCCCAAACTCAGGTGAGAACGGACATGCAGTTGCTAAGTTTGCATTTTTTTAACCTCCAGAAAACCCTAAACAAATCCGAGAAATTCCCTAAAAATAGCTAAACAAATTGTAAACAAATCCCAAAAAATTCCTAAAAATTAGTTTTTATAATCTCAAAATAATTTCTATAACTTACTAAGAAATTTCCACAAATTTATTAACAAATTGACAAAAAATGCCTAGAAAAATTGAAGAAAGTCATGCATTAATGCGCAGTGCATTAGTCAAGAATCATTAATATGTAACGAGTTGTCCGTGTAGACCACGTAACTTCCTGTGTATGCGGTGCAAATTCGCCATGCCGGGCTTCACCCAGCCCCAGACGCCCGCCGAACCCAGCGACATGGAGTCAAGCATAGTTCCAGCCGCGGGTGCCGCCTCCTTCACCACCCAGCCCCTGTCGCCCTCCCACATGCGCAAACGCAAGCCCCCGCTGAAGCGCGTCCCCACCCGCCCCCAGCACCTCATCGACGCCTACCCCAGCACCCCCGCCTCCCCCGTCATCACCGCCCCAACGTCGACTGAACCAGCCCCCGAGCACCGCAAGCCGGCGCATCGCAAGCGCCGCGACAAGGAGAAGGAGGACCCGCTGGCCATGGCCACCATCCTCTCCTCCCCCACCTCCTCGGGGGAGTCGGGGCTCAAGATCAAGTTCAAGTTGGGTGGGGCGGTCCCCGCGGAGAGTGGGCCGGTGGGGAATAGTAAGCCGAAACGGAATAAGCGGGTGAAAGCGGCGCCCGATGAGGACGAGGATGAGTTCATGTGGCCGCCGAAACTGAGGATCGATGATGCGCCCGATGAGGGCGAGGCGAAGGCCAGTCCGGAGACGGGTGAGGTGGTGGCGCCTGAGACGGGCGATGAGATGCCCCGTCCGACAGTGCAGATGTCCAAGGGGCCCAAGCGCCGTGGTAGGCCCGCGGCGGCGGTGGAGGCCGAGATGGAAGCGGCGGGCGCTGCAGTGCCAGAAAAACCACCGGTCAGTGTCATTATCGTTCTTTACTGTAATTGGAATTAAATTACTGATATATTATTATCATAATTAAGCATTAATACAATTTGAGAAAAATAGGAAATTAAAAAAATTAATTTTCTACAATTGTAAAACAAAATATAAAATTTAAAAAAAATTAATTAGTGTGGTTTGAATGTGTGTCATGTGACAGGAGCCGAAGAAAGCCCGGACCAGGGATGCGGTGATGACGCCCAATGAATCGGAAGCGGATAACTTGCCTAAAGCGCGCTCCGTGGACAGCTGCGTGACGAAGGACGGGCGAACGTTCCACGTGGGCAATGTCGTCTGGGGCAAGGTAGATCATCAGTTCTGCTTGTAATTCAATAAATGAACCGTTTCTCATTAGTTGACGGGATACCCATGGTGGCCCGGGAAGATCAACCATATCAGTAAGATTTGCCCGTTTTCTCATGGAAATGGTTGATGATCAGTTTGTCTGGTTGATTGTAGTTGTGTGCGACGACCCGATGCTGCAGAACAGCGCCAGCAGCGCCGTCCTGACCGACCCGCGCTCCCCCTCCGTCCTGCAGTACCAAGAGGCGCAGATCGAGTGGTACGGCCAGAAGTCCTCCATCTCCTACATCGAGGTGATGCAGCTGGCCCACTACACCGAGGACTTCAACAAGAAGCACAAACCCAAGGAGCGCGCCGGCGGCTACCCCGAGGCCATCAAGGCGGCCAACCAGGCCGCCCACCGCC
>JAQGAU010003864.1:0-12468 GCA_034698045.1 Paramacrobiotus richtersi
AGACGTGTAGTTTTGCGTGATTTGTAATTCCTCTCTAACCCGGTGAAGCCCCTCATTGTGGCGGTCGGTAAGGACTGCGTTGGGGGCTTTGCAGAAACGCGTGTTTGTTCGACAGTGTGCAAATCTTGGACGTAGACACCGTTGTGTCTCTCTCTGCTGAAGTACGTTTTCTCTTGTATGCTTGTGTTTCTTGTCTGTCTGTGGTAGTGCTCTTTTGTGGTTTACCCGGCGTTTCGGTCAATGTTTACGGCATTTATAGAGCGGTTTGGTTAATAGTTTACACAGCGTTCTAGTGAATTCTTGGGTAATAAATGGTGGGAAGCGTGACTCCTTGGTGGTTGGTGTACGCTGTAGAAAGTGGCAGTACTTCGGCGGTGCTGTCCCGGCTGTGCAAAATCAAACATTCTGTCGACGAAGAATGAGCGCATTGTAAAACGCAAAATCTATTGGTATGTAGTATGTAACCATTTGCGTTGTGGAGAAAAACGAACAACATGCAGTTTCCAACTTCGAAGTCAGTAATCGTACAGTTTCTCAAGTCGTAGACTGTAGAATCTTTGCAAAAATTAGTGGAGATACATAGTAATCACGCGACACGCAAAAAACTTCGAAACAGCATTTGGTTGCACACAAGCGAACCGCTTAAAAAACTTAGTCACCGACTCACCGAAGGCGCTTGGCTTCCATACACTGTGCAAGACGTTAATTGAAACAAGCAGTGTACAGAAATCTGCCGGTACAGCTTCTAAAAAAATCATTTTTATTAAAACATCCGGTTCTATCTTTAACAAAAACTAGCGTTTGTTAACCAGCATATATACAATATTATTTACGAAAGATAATTAATGACGTAAGGCTGTAGCTAAATAACCAAACATTGTTCTTAGCTTGATATACGGAATGGTTTTGGTGCTAGGAGAGCGTCGAGCATAGGTTCTAAATGATTGATCGCGTTGTGAATGATTGATCAGATTAGCCAACGACATGTGCGTTCCATTTGTCTAAGTCCTGCTTTACCTGGAAGCCAGTTTGATCCAGGCTAGAAACAAAGCATACGATTACAAAATTATTATGGAATTATTGAAACACGGTGACGTCAAAGAAGCCCGATCTCGCGTGCAGGTACAGGCACGAGCAATGCACGTTTTCTCCGGAGTAGCAGTAATCGAGGGCTCTGTGACGCAAAACCAGCACAGTTTGCGAGAGACATGTGCTAGCCGGAAGGTCAACTCGTGGCCCGCTTATACGGGGTCAGGTTTTATGGGATGACCTTTAAAAGTCGGTTGCTAGAATTAGCGATTACTTATGTAGCAGCGCAACCCGTCGAACATTCACGATCGCTAATTATATAATTAACACGGGAAACTTATTATTTTGCGGGTTTGGGAAGCGCCAGAAGCAAAACGTACGTTTTCAGAAATCGTATGGGTGTATAATTGCTGTGAACAGCGAGTTTACAGTCTTATAACAGAGGCTTCGTAATATCTAACAAGTGGAGGATTCACAGTTATCTAGGCAAATTTTGTTTGTTTGTTCTGATCAGGTGTCTGTTCCATTGTTTTTTGATGCAGCTTTGCCAGTGCAACATTACTGAACAAGTACATAATATAAGAGCATAGATACGCCTAGCTAGCGCTAAACACTTTTTATTCAGTCAGAAACAAGTAAAGTATGTGCCCCAGAACTAACGGAAAATCTAAGCATACCATACGCAGTACGGCATTGTATTACATCTGTAAGGCCGGATACGAAACAGAGTTGGAACCCCCGGGCATTTCCCGAACCGACGGAAAACGCCCGGACGGCGTTACGCTAGCGCCTTGGGAGCGGGGAAAGATGTTAGCCTGGGATGCAACCGGTCGATGCACGGTTGCATTAACTTACATCCCGGCAACATCCAAGAAAACGGAAGCAGCGGCAGTCCAGGCGGAGCACACAAAGGTGACCAAGTGCCAGAACATCACCAGTGTGTACCTGGTTTGTCCGTTGGCATTCGAAACGATGGGACCATGGGGTCCGGAAGTCCACCGATTGATGCGCACCTTAGCCAGTAAGATTCGCCAAGAAACGGGAGAGAAGCCAGCCAAATAATGCAGTTATCAGCGTATTAGTGTTGAGTTGCAGCGAGCGAACGTACGCTATGGCTGTTTTGGCTCCCCCATCGGCCGACTTAGATGAGATATTCTTAGTAGTCCGGCCACGGCGAAATGTGGGTTGAAAGTGGTGTGCTGTTTCTGATTCCTTTTTTTAGTTGGTTTTTCTGTTGGTTGCGTATTTTGTTTTCTAATTATTTGTTCTGTTGGTTGCGTATTTTGTTTTCCAATTATTAATCATTCCTGTACTGAAGTCTGTAAGGCAGTCAGGAGTACCTGGTGAACAATATCTTGGCCATTCTTGACGGAAATGTTTAAACCAACTTGGTATAAAATGCGTATCGTACTAGGTACCTTCTGCGCTGTGTTTAACGTCCATGCAGTCCTAATTGAACGATATATAAACGTTGCCGCCGTATATGTCGTCTTTAAGTTTTTGTAAAACTGCGGCGAACAACAAATGCGTTTTATTTAAACACTGAACACAACAGTCCTGCACGCAATGACCGGAATTAATACGTATGCACATAATACAGTTCCAAAAATCTAATCTTTTAATTATGATTATGATGTCCCTGCGCTGTCCGGTTCTTTGATCTTTAACCTGTAGGGTTGAATTTATGGTTGCCACAAGTAACGGCTTTGCTCGCTGTATTTTGACTATATGGGTTGAAATTCGACGTGCAATTCCCAACACGCTGAAAGCTCCCAATCAGAAAGTCGCAGTAGCAGACGGCAGTTTTGGCCGAAACTTCAACGGGCATAGTAGAAGTTTGATGGTTTAGCACGCAACGCAACCGTTCAGAAACGCTCTAGCGTTAGTCTCTTTCCTATCAACAAAAATGCAAGAAGTACGGACCACAGAAAACAACATGCCTAGACCGACGGTACTACCCGCAAAAGCGTGAGAAACAAGTTCACAACAAGTCAACAATCGAGATAAGGTTCAACCGCTTTTCAGTTGACTCACAGTATGATCGTTTTACTCCTTTATGCCCTTGAATTTTGCATTTTCAGCAATGGGGAGCCCTCTGACACAGGAATCTGCAGGTACTTGTAGGTCACGTACCAGCTCATTTCGTTGTTCTTCTGAACTCTTTCATCCGCCTTCTGGGAACCTTGAATTCTTTTTGACGCTTTTCTAGTGACAGCTTCATACGGCGGAATTTTCATGGTAACGAACAAGTAGCTGTATTTTAAATTATTTGATAGTTCTGTACTGTGTACGATATCGTATAGATTCTGGCGTAATCGGAGATTCCTGTACCTCGGATGGCTACTTGTGATCTTCACTATGCGGTTTCATAATTATGTGTGACTCAGTGATCTCCGAAATAGCTGTGATAACAGTTAACATGAACTGCTCCTCCCGGCCCAGGTTGGAATCCGGATGGCCATCCAGAATCCAAAACTGCAGAATCTTACGCTTTTTGCACGGCATGAGTCTACATGAAACATATGCGGCTGAAATTATCTCTACCAAAAGATACAGTTACCTGCAGTCTATTTCACAACGGTACCGGACGGAAATCTGTGGATGTGTTTCTATAGACTTTACGTCTGGAAGTTTGACGTTACTCAACCTATCTGTGAATTTCCACTGGTACTGTCGAAGTATCACTGAAGGCCTGCAGAAAAGCAGTTCATTTCCATATTAGAACATTAGCAGAAATTTTGCAATGCGGTGCTATCCATTGTATTGCTTACAGCTCTGATCCATCGAAAAGTGCCGCGCGGTTCTGATCTTATTGGTTATTTTATATTCTGCATGATAACGATTATCAGCTGCAAGAGAGTTATGTAACATATATTTGGACATGTTTTAGTGCTCCATTCGACGCATTAGTCGTGAAAGCAGCCGGCCTGGCCGCCGGTAAAGGGGTGATCGTAGCGGACACCAAAGCCGAAGCGTGCACTGCAGTTCAGTCTATTCTGGATAACCGGCAGTTGCCGAACGGTAGTTTATCGAGGAGCGTCTGTATGGGCCTGAAGTATCCATCATGTGCTTCACGGATGGATATACTGCTGTTCCGATGCCCGCTGTACAGGATGCCAAGCGTCTACGCGAAGGGGATGCTGGACGGAACACCGGAGGCATGGGCGCTTATACTCCTGTGCATCATAACATTTTGTCCGAAGAACAGTACAACGAGATTGTCGGATATGTTCGGGCCACGGTCAACGGACTCGGAATCGCAGGACGTCATTACAAAGGAATCCTGTTCGCTGGGATTATGCTGACAAAGGATGGACCGCGGTTTTTTGGAATACAACTGCAGATTCGGGGATCCGGAAACTGAGGTATAAAGCTTTCCATAGATACCAATGGCAGTGGTAACACACTACCTTAGTGTGACGATTTTGTAAAGCGCTGATTTTACTTTTCTCTTTGAACTGTGTTCGGGTTTCTCCATATACATATATTACTCATTTTCCATTTGTTCCAGCGTTTCGTTCGGATGGCGTGCGAGCAGTGCAGCTAATGTTATAACTTACTGGGAAAGATCTTATTTTTTTTAATCTTTCATCACATCTGACTTAGCTTTGATACGTTTTCCAATCAGTATACATCAGTCAAGAGAATATTTCTTCCTGTTTTTAAATCTCTCGAATCCAGCGGAAATGCTGCTGATAAGTGATGATACAGAACATCGTCGGCCTAAGCTGCGATCCATACGGCTTCGTTCTGCTTACAACTTAGTATGAGACATAGCACTTCGATTCACTGTCAACACTCGCTCTAAAGTTATCTATGAACCGATGCAGTACGATTAGCCATATTTTGAAAGAAAGGTTTTTAAAAAGTATATTGTGAAATCCCCAACAAACCCCGGTTTCATATTAATACCATCGCTTTTACTTTGGATTTTTTATTTGCATCGGAAACACTGGCGTGCTGTACAGAGTACTGCGTAACTTAAGCAGCAACGATCGTTATAAAGAGGTTCGTCGGTTGTTACGTGGTTAGTATGGCAGACTCTGACGGTATTCTGACGGGTTCGCCGCCAAGGTTCGCATTTCCGGATGTACCGTGCATTTTGTTGAGGTACGGGCAAAACAGATTACGAAATTCAAAAAATCAAAAAATTTTTTAGTAGCCAGTGCAGTCTCTTTGTGGAGTGCAGTGCAGAGTTTGGTTAGTGGTATAAAAATAATGATAATAACGGAGCAATCAGTTATCGTGGTTTGCTGCTAGTTAAAAATCTGGCTGTACCATTGCAGGAAGAAGTCGATGCGGGTGGTATTATCCTCCAGACACACGTGCCTGTGTTTCCGGATGATACACATAGTTCTTTCTAAGGACGTATCAAACAGGCGGAGCACCACATATGCCCCAGGGCAATGGAGGCAGTAGCGCGCGGGGACGCTGTGCGATGGGATACGGGGGAGGTTGTCTGGAAAGATGCAAAGAGCTACAAGAACTACATCTAGACTCCAGGCAGCATGGACTGCAAACGTGTGTTGACAGATGCATGGGTGCGTTCGCGCAGTTTGTAGTTTGCCGAGAATTTGATTCTGTGTCGGTCTTCCAAACGCGCGGGTTTTACGGCAGGCTGGTGTTCTGTGTTAATATTACTTTATAATGTAGGTATATCGGGCTTGACTAACTCTATATTCCACAAATATCCTTAGCTAATTTTATTATCTTCTTGTTATGCACAGTATGAACTGTTTTGCACTACCATGTTGAAACATCGTTTGCAGTTTGTAGCAAGCTAAGAAAATGTGTAAGTAACTCAGTCATAAAAATTTAGTACATTCCATAAGCAACAAAATAAGCTTATTGAAATATGGTACAGACCGTACAGTCCAATTATGCCTTGGCCGCATGCAGTATTTAAAATAAAAGTACAGCATATCGCTCGCGATCGATCCGATATCAATTAATAAAGTATCAGAACAGGTGATCATTAATAAAAATTAACGTTTGTTACCCAACCTGCATCTTTTACCAGAAGACGACTGAATGAAGCGACAGAAGTGACCAGACACTACATTGGTATATGGCAAGCAGCAAACTAGCAATACTCGTTGAATTATTGATCGCTTCTTTGCCAACGCCCTGATCAGATTAGCCAACGACATGCGCGGTAAATCCTGCTTTCCCTGGAAGTCAGCTCGACCCAGGTTAGAAACAAAGCACAAGATTAGAAGCGTTATAGAACTATTGAAACATGGGGACGTCAAAGAAGCCAGAGCTCGACTGGGCACAAAACACGGGTTATGCACGTTTTCTCCGGAGCTGCACGGATCGAGGGTTCTGTAACACAGAGCCGGTACATTTTGCGGGAGATAAGTGCTAGCTGGAAGCTCAACTCGTGCCACACTTATGCGGAGTCAGGTTTTCCGGAGTGACCTTTACCAGTGAATCCCTGACTCGTCAGAAATACCAATTATGCAGAAGTGCAGGCCGTCGCAAAGTTCACGGTCGCTAATTGCCATGTGCAACCTGTAACTTTACGCTGTTACGCTTTACGCTGTAAACAGAACAGAACAAAACAGAACGCTGTTTTGCGAAGAAGGCGAAACGCACGTCAAAATGCGCTTCAGGTTTTATTAACTTGTTATCGCACTAGAGCGAAACAGTTGTGAGCAAGTGCTCTCTTCAAAAATTTTAATAACACAAAAATTACAGAAAAAATGTCAACAACGCCAGGAAGTGCAGTGCCAATTTTGCACCAGCTTCCTTTGATTTCGAAACTGCGGTACAAAGCAGAGATGTTCCAACTCAACAAGCTTTGTAAATCGAAACCATTACTTTCCTCAACGGATCTTCGGAGTGAGTTTGTAGTGCACAAGTGCGGTGTTTACCACGTATACATTTGTGGCGGTCAACATAGAGTCCACGACAGAATTTCCAGAGATCATATGGGGTAGAATGCCTTTGAACAGCGATTTTATGGTCTTATAACAGAGACGTCTTGACATCTAAACAACTGGAGGATTCACTGTTATGTGCGCAGGCAAATTTTGGTTCTTTTTTCTGAACAGGTGTCTCTGTTGTTTTCTAGGTTAACATATGTAGCCTACATATCGTGCGTTTTGGCGAGCATGTCAGCATGCGGTCCAGATTGTCAGGAAACGATTGTGGATGTTCCTTTAACGTTTGTCACTATCTCGGATTTTCGTACGTCTTATGCTATGGCTTTGTTTTTGATGCGACTTTGTCAGTACAACATCTTCTACGAGTACAAGAGCACAGAACAAGCATTTTCCACAGTATCAAAGACAAATCCTAGTGTACCATACAGTATTGCATTGTGACGACATTGAAATCATTGCGAGTGCAAAAACCCGTAAATATATCATATGCCAGATTCCACAATCGAGCGTTTCAGTAAATGGGTTTGTAAGGAGGTTTGTAAACAGGTTTGTTAGTAGGTCTGTAAATGGGTCTAGCCAGTGTTGTGCATCGGCTACCGCATCCAGTATCACAGCACTTTTGCCCTGCAGGACACATGTCGGCTCCGTCCTCTACCCAGCAGTTGCCGAGGGAAATGACGCAAGCTCCAGCCGTGGCATCAGGTGGTGGGCATTTACCTGGACGAGTACCTCGAAGGCGAGCATTTGTTGGAGTGGACATCTGTAAGGCAATCAGGAGCAATACCATCAACAATACCCCGGCCATTCTTGACGGAAATGTTTCAACCGGTGAGGTATAAAATGCGTATCGTACTAGGCACTTTCTGCGCTGTGTTTAACGTCCATGCACTAATCGAACGATACATATACGTTTACGTGCCCGGATATGTCGTCTTTAAATTTTTTAAAAATGCGGCGAACAACAGTTGTGTTCGATATGAATAACCGCACAATGTTCTTGCACACAATAACCGGAACTAATACGTCCACAGTACAGCTAAAAATGTAATCGTGTAAATATGGTTACGATGTCTCTGAGCTTTCCGGTTCTTTGATCTTTAACCTGTACGGTAGAATCTATTTTCGCAACAAGTAACTTCTTTGCTGGCTATGTATTAATGGCCTGCAGGTTGAACTTCGACATGCAATTCCAAGCACGTTGAAAGCTCCCAACCAACATGTCGCAGTACCAGAAGGCAGATGTATTCTTCTGTTTCTCCGGCATGACGCCATGATTCTGCCCTTTAGAACACGTCTCCATGTGGCACAAATTCGGAAGAAAACACACCAAAGACCCACACACTTTGATTTGGTTTGTGGCCGATTTGTGCACTTGGTCCATTATAATTATTTGTGAAATGAATCAGTCTCCATTCATGATATCGGAGGGTGGCAAAATTTAATTTTTTTTCAGATGATACTGTATTTTTTCGACCTTTGTTGAAAACTGACCATTGTGCTTCGTTGCAGAATGATGTAAACACTGACTGTTTGTGATCTTGGTTTTAAAAAAGTAAAAAATATTAACTTTTAAAGCGAAAAATCAGTGCATAGGCGCTTCTCCGAAAATAGTAGCTTGAGTGAATGCCCTATCTATTTCGTTAGTGGCTCGAAAGGCGAAGTGAGCAAATCTACGAGATAAATGCAGAAACATCATAAATTCCGGTAAGGTCATTCGTTGTCAGAGTCTGCAGCGAATCAACCATGCCACCAAGCGACGGCTCCTTCTGTACGCGAATGGTTGACCTCTGGAACGAACTGGTTGCTGTTACACTGCATATGTTAGTTGCAGGTTTATTGCGCAAATTACAAGTTTCATTTTGGTGGTGACTCAGATCACTGCCCTGGCTATTCTGTATAGTGCAGACTCTGAAACCAAGCTGACTTGAAAAATTCATCGTCCGCCGCAGTATACCAGGCAAAAAGCATTCTGTGGGCTCTAGTGTTTGACATACTGGAACAGTGTGATAAATACTGAAACTGCCTTGAAGAAGATGCACATGTCGACAACAAAAATAGCAAAACGTTTTCAGCTACATAACGCTTGGACGGATGGTTTTGACCACACGGAAGTCAGAGAACTTTCTATATGACATCTACAGTGTCAACTGCTTTTAGTGCACCGCGTAAAATAATCCCACAGTACATCCTTCCCGCTCTATCTAACTTATGTCATGCGTGGAGCTCCGGACGTAAACTTTTGTGAGACAATGCAGATACTGTACATCGCATTGTAGCGACAATTTTGTACGCAGACGCTCTGAATTGTAATGAAACACAGGCAGATGTTTCTTTAACTTTTCAAATTGTTTTCACATATGTTAGTGGAAGAATGTCGTACGTCCCGGCTTAATTTTCCAGTGCGATTTTCTTGATACAACCTCAATAAAAAAATACAGTAGGTACGACCAGATAGCGCAAATTTTTTTGTGCAGATTGGTCAAAAACTAGTTACAAAAGAGCCGTAAAAAAAACTAACTGGACCATAACGATACTGTATCCGGACGGCACTGAAGTCACTTCCGCGGACGTGAGAATCAGTAAGTGCCTGAACTTTGCGGTTGTGCGTCGGCAATTGCAGCTACCTGAACAGGATCTGATATGATCGGTCCGGGCTTTATTATCGGTGGGGGAATTTCTACCACCCGATCCACGAGTGTGCATCGGCTTCCACATCCATCAGGGCAGCACTTTTGTCCTGCGGGACACATCTCGTCTGCCTCCTCTCCCAGCAGCTGTCGGGAAAGATAATGCATATCCCAGCCAAACCGGAAGGCGGCGGGCATTTGCCGGGACGAGGAGGTACCGGAACGGCATCTATGCATCGGCTACCGCATTTATCAACACAGCACTTTTGTCCTGCAGGACACACTCCATCTCTTATGCAAGTGTCGTTGAAAACTCGGCAGATCCCAGCCGGGCCAGGCATGTCGGACGGAGGCGGACATCTGCCGGGACGATCAGGTAACGGAGCGGGATCCATGCATCGACGGCCGCATCCATTGAGACAACACTTTTTCCCTGCAGGACACGCTGAATCTGTCCTGCAGCTGTTGGGAATAATGGTACAAATTCCATTTCCATCCAGACCGGAAGGCGCTGGACATCTGCCTGGACGAATAACCAGCTCAAGCTGCCCCTGTGCAGTTGTCGGCGTGGGCATATGTAGGGCGGTCACAAACAAACCCATCAACAATACCTTGGACATTTTTGGCCTGAGTTACTATTCAACAACGATGCCTTTGTAAGTAGACAGCAAGCGTCGCAGTTTGCTTCAAGTGTCTGTTATCCGCGCAACCCTAATGGGACGGTATTTATCTTCAAGTTTGCGAACAACGGTAGCGTTCAAAACGAATAACAGACATGCTCGCGATAGCCGGAAATAATATTTACGCAGTACATTACAGTTTTGTAATCACGCTTACGGTCTCTGCGCTTTCCGGTTCTTTGATCTTTGACCTGTATATATATTGTGGCCTGTAGATATCATAATAATCTGGCAAGGGCCATGAATATATGTATGTTTCGCAGTACTATACGTACGTGTCTCCTAGCGCTCACCTATTTAGTAGGCTGCGGTGTAACCAGACGTTGAAGCGACAAACTGACACTGTTGTTTAGCAGCGGCGCTCTGTATAAACAACGCGTACTCTCGGTCCCGATTATCAAGAAACGAATCTCGCTGTTTCTTTTAGGTTTACCAATCTCTCGGATTCACCCTTTTGCTCGTCGTATGCGCTGGCTGTGTTTTTTTAAGCGGCTTTGCCAGTACAACATTGCACAACTACACGAACACCGATATGCCTAGCTAGCGCTCAACATTCTTTAATCGGTCTGTTATAAGCAATGCTCTGCTGCAGAGCCTCTGCATTTGCCACAGAACTAAAGAAAAATCTTAGTGTATTGAAGCAGGCTAACCTGGCCAAAACGGCCTTACGTTTCTTCAAGGCAATGCTGCCACTAGTGGCCTGCTGTTTCTGGTCTAAAATAGTAACTGCGGTCCTTTGGTACCCGTGCTGGTGCAGTACAGTTCCGGTCCGCCAATACTGTGACCTTTGCAGGCTGACGTGCAGTAACGGTGAACTATTGGTCAGCTCGACTCTGACCACAGTTGCACAGTGCCCTTTTACTCAATATTGTCGGGAAATGTTGTGCTGCTGGGTACGGGTTTGCCACTTTCGTGCCGTTGGTCGCAATACAAAAAAAAATAAGAGAAAAAGGTTCTTCTGGCGGCGTCGGAGAGTGAATCCGGAGCGTGGTTAAATGCTCTTCCTACCGCTTCGCTAGGAAACTTTTTGTACGATGAATAGTTACGTGTTGGAGTTGGTTTACGGTGTGGCGCGAGTATTGTCCGCCCGTATAAGTGCTTTCACTGCGGCACCTAGGTCCACGAGAACGATCATGATGGTTTGTCCTGTTTGTACAGTAGGGGAACATGGCCACGGCAGTGTGAAATGAATAAAATCGTGGAACAAGCTTTTAAGTCTGCCGGTTTCCCCTGCGAACTGGAACCATTGGGTATGAACAGAAGGAATGGCAGACGGCCTGATGGAGCAACTCTGGTACCTGTCTGGAGTGGTCAATACGTGGTGTGGGATGCTACCTGCTCGTGCACGGTGGCATACCCGCCGATTCGAGTCACTGCCCCATGGGCGAGCACGTTGAACCCTCGCAATCAAAATGTCGCAGCAACAGACTGCAGTTTTCACTGACACTACAACGGTCATAGCGTATATGACCTTCCAAGGTGGCGTTTACGGTCAGCACATTCCTCCTTCTCTATCTAAGTCAAGCGTGGAGCTCCGGAAGTAAACTTTCGGGTGACAATGCAGATACTGTACATTGCGCATCTGAGTGACTACTTGTACGCAAACGCTCTTTGAATTGTAATAAAACACAGGCAGATTAACATTTCAAACAACTTTCACAGATGTTATCAGAAGTATGTCGTACTACGTACGTACGTGCCGTGGATTAATTTTCCCATGTGATTTTCTTGATAAAACCTCAATAAAAAAAACATTAGATACTACCAGATGCGAAAAATGCTTGTAGCAAATCGGTCAGAAACAAGTTACATGTCTTTGAGCCGTCAATAAATATAACTGGACCATGGGGATATTGTAAATCACTCCCGCGGACGTGAGAATCAGTAAGTGCCTGAACTGAGCGGTTGTCCGTCGGCTACCGGAACGGGGTCCACTATTGCCGGCTGGATGATCGGGGAAACTACCCCCCGATCCACGCGTCTGCATCGGCTACCGCATCCATTCGAATTAGGACAGCACTTTTGCCCTGCAGGGCACCTTTCGTCTCCTTCGTCTTCACTGCAGCTGTCGGGGAAGAGCATGCAGATCTCAAAGAAATCGGACGGCAGGGGGCATCTGCCTGGACGAGGAGGCGACGGCGGCGGAATGGGTACCGGCGGAACTGGCACCGGGACCGGAACTTCACATCTGCTACCGCATTTATCAAAACAGCACCTTTGTCCTGGAGGACACCCTGTATTGCT
>JAQGAU010003865.1:0-12468 GCA_034698045.1 Paramacrobiotus richtersi
TATTGGATGCGGCCATCATCTCGGGCGTTTCATTGGGTCAATGGGGATGTTGTGAGTGTGGAGTGACCAGCTGGATGCGTTCTCATCCTTCCATATCGATTCACAATATGCAGCCAATGCTGATCAAAATACGAAAGAAGATGAGTGTAATGTTAGAGGATAAGTATAGCGTTCGTTCGGAGAAGATAATCCGTTTTGTTTCCCGGGTAAATTGACAGGAAATCAGCTGTGTCGGAAGGTGAATCGGGAATTAGAGAAAATGTTAGTTCGGATTGTGCAACGCATTGCCGACGGTTGCATTGTTTTGACACACGGTGAATGATGGGTCAGCTGTAGCCGGTGGAGCGGGCGTACGAGTGGGTGGTGGCTGCACTCTGTACTGGCCAATCAGAATTCGGCAGGGTTGCATCGAATGGTGCGCCGTTTGGTCCAATATCTCTGCTAAAATAATTAATTTCACCAAGGATTTGCTTTCGTTTTCTTCGTCCTCTAATGCAACAATTGCGCAGACTGGCTAGACGATTTTTTATTATATTTAATTTTAGTTTAATAGTTAATTTGTATGTGTCAGGTGCGCTATGAAAGGCGAGAGAGATTCTCATGAGAGAAAATTGGCAACTGCAACGGAAGCCAAAATCCGCCGTGGCCCGTTTTACTGTTCGTTCACCTCATTGGTAACAGGAAGTCGCGCTGATTTGAGGAATCATCACCGGAAATGCGGAATAAATCTGGTGGTAAATTTGCAGAGAAACCAAATTGTCAGTACAAACATTTCCGCTCAACGTCTCACGTTGCAACCGCTACGTGACACAGTGCACGGCAAAAAAGCAAACAGCGGCGAAAATCGATCCGCTTCCAATACTGTTCTTAAATGGAATTCCACCACTTGTGGCTCCACTGGAAGTGTGGATTCCACATTCGTCTGGCATTTTCTATGTTGTGTGCTTTAAAAAAACGACAACAAACGTCGCTTTGTTTCTCCGCGTAGAAGTGGTTCCGCGACTTTGCAAATTTCTCAAAGTGTTTATTTACAGTGGCACTTTGTTGAACAACATGCAGCCAGTCTTTGGGGAACAATTGTGGTTACTTGTTGCACTCTGGAGGAGCTTAACGTCTTGAAAGTCAGCACTTACCCAACGAAGCACTTCGGGCTTTTCAGACGTTTTATCTTTTTTCTGAACGTTTTCTGGCGCGCCTCCAATGAATCAACATGATTTCCTGTCTCGTCATGCTTTCATTATGGTTTTGCAACTGTTTTAAGTTTTAAAACAGTCAAAGTTTCGTTTCATTCCTCTTGGTCTCAGTCTCTGCATTTTTGGGTTCTCCGCGTTTTTTACCATGTTTGGGATCAATTTTTGTGATAAACAAACGTTGCACCATGTGTGTGCGTTACTCCTGATTGGCGTGCAAGCTGGGGTGTTGGATTATTATTTGGTAACGTTTAATTTGAGGAATTTTGGACATGGGTACCAGTGGTTGGCGTGGGTCGCCGTCGACGCTGTGGGATTGATTGTTTATATTGTCTTGTTTGTTCGGGGGAGGCACTATGTTACACGGCATCTGCTTGCGGTTAAACAGGAGGATCCCAATAATCCCAAGGGAATTTTGCAGTTTTTGGGAATTTTACCGTATGCGTGGGTGTGCTGGCTGCTTTACAGGTGCGTAGAATTATTTAATATTTCACTGTATAATAATAATAAAAATAATAGTACGGTGTATAATGGAAAAACTTTAAACCGTACATTTTCAGGAAATCTGCGCTTTGAAGGTTTTCGTTAGTTCTACAGCTAAATTTACTGTCTTTCGCTAGTTTTAATATTTTCCAATTTATTTCTAATTTATTATTTTATATTTAATATTCATTTAATATTTATTATGCAAACTTAGAATCTATTATTATGATTATTTTTACGGAGAGTAGTAATATCATTGATATAATATTATGTTGTGTTTAAGTCGGAGAAAATTCGGAAAAAGTTTGACTAAAATATTTATTTGTGTTCAATGTCTTTTTTTTCTCGGGCGGAAAAAAATCATAATTTTACCAAAAAATGATCTGTTCAGTACTGCGAAAGGGATGTTTTTTTTTCTTTTCGCTGATTGTTAAAAAGGAAATGTGGGAAAGAGTATAATTATTGCTCTGGTTGTGATCGTTCAGAAGTTTCTAACCGCCTACATGACTTTTGGAGAGTCTTTAAAAGCCCGTACACTACGATTCTTGCGACAATTACAACAGTGAACAGTATAGTCAATATGCATGATCAAGCATCCACGCTACGCTGCAGCTATATTCTTACAGCGGAAATTGTAAGATACCAGAAACTGCATAGTATAATTTTTTTGTTGTCATATTTTCTGTATTTCATGGTAATTCGCATTTCCTCATTCTCGTTGAAATAAGCTGTCATTTGTTTAGATCAAATAAACATTCTGGATGGCGGATTTGTTCTTCTTTTAGTTTTGTAGTAAATAAGTTTTTCCCCTCGTTATCTGACAAGAAAATATATTATCTGCTATTGTACGGCATACGTGTGTGATTCTCATGCGCAACATGATCACATGAAATTTTGTGCAAGTGTCAAAATCTGGCAAACAAAACAGATAACCTACAAAGTTAATAAAAAAATTCAAAAAAATTGGAAAGAAATAAAAAACAATAATGGAATAAATAATACACAAAAAGGCGGAATAAATATTGGATAAATCTGCAGCAAAAGCCAAAATTCTTCGTTAACCTTTGTGCCTTTCTACAGCATGATCCTCGTGGGCAAAATCTGAAATAAATACCTTAAAAAAATAAATAAACAAATTAGAAATAAATAAAAAAATAAACTGATTATAGATACAGATTAATAAAATAAATAATCTACAGAAAGGCAGAATAAATGCTGCATAAATCTGCAGCGAAACCCAGCCTTATCACTTAACCATTTTCCATTTCTACAGCATGATCCTCGTCGGGAAAATCATCGCCATCTTCAAAACCTTCGGCACGGATCTCCTAGAAACCGACCACCTCGGCATCAACACCATGGAGTTCACGTTCGGCGCGTCGGCCGCCGTGTTCATGCTGTTCGTCGGCGGACTGGAACACTTAGCCACCAGCGCCCAAAAGCACTACATCCGCTGGATGCAGCACTACGTCCTCCTAGAGATCATTGATTGTGTCGAGTTTCTGACGTCCTTGTTTGTGGCCGCCGAACTGGAGGTGGGACATGGCGGGACGAAACCCCGGTTGCCGCATCATTTGGAGAATATCATCCTGGCGTTTGCGTGTATTAATCTGATTGCCCCGGCGCATGCGCTGTATCGGTTGAGTAGCTATCATAATCGCCATCCGGAAACCAGGAACCGGTAAGCGTAGTGATGTCGTTAGCTGGCGGCCACCGCTGATATTTGACCTATTGTTATATATTTTTTTAATTTTCTTAATTATTTTTTGGTAATTTTTGTAATTCTTTTTTTAATTTCCTATGTTATTTTCTGATAAAATTTATATTTATTTTTTTATTTTCTTGGTTATTTTTATTAATATTTTTATATAGTTTTTTTGGTTATTTTTTGTTCATATTTTTATAAATTTTTTATTTTCTCGGTTATTTTTTGTTATATTGTTGTATATTTTTCATTTTCTTGGTTATTAATTTTGTTGTTATTTATTTTTCCGCTTTCTGCCGTTTTTTGAGTTTGTTTGTTTGTTTTTGTTAATGTTGATCTTATTGATGGTAACCTTGCGGTGATTTCAACATATTATTTTATTCTGTATTTTTTCTACCAATTTTTGTTTTTTTTCGGGATTTCTCCGGCGAAAGGGGTTTTAGACCGCTTGTTATAGAATTACTTTCGTTAGTTTCGTAGCGCACAGTCGTAGTGCATGGGCACGCCATCCATCTTCAACCACGGTTGCTCTGCGTTGTGAAAAATGGGTTAAAAAACAATTGTCTATGATACTAATGTGGTGAATAATTCAGGTGTATAATCTTTTGTTATTGCTGTTTTTTTTTCCTTCTTTTCGGCTTTTTTCTTCGGAAATCCCACCCATTCAAACAATTTATCAGTCAGTTGTATTCACGGTGAATTTCAAGGTGATTGAGCATGTTTATTCTTTCTGCAGCGCACATCTTAATTTTCTCTTTCTGTTATCTACAGTTATATTTCGAAAATCAACCAAAAACATTATAAAATTCAAATAATCCGAAATTTCCAATAGCCTAAACATTAGCACAGCGATGCGTATCAAATAGAAGTACAAGCAGAAGTTAAGTGTGTGTAGAGTCGTAGTGTATGGGCACGTATCCGTCCTTATGTTCATCGTATTCTCTGTGTCGTGTCAATTGTAAAACGGATTTAAAAAAATAACGAAAACTATTACTGTAAACAATGTGCAGATGAACAAACCTTTTTTCTGTAATAAATGACTGTATAGTACGGTCGTTAAAAATTACAATCACCAGTTTTTATGGATTACTATTATGCGCAGATGCAAATCTGGAAAGCTGCGATTGAGTGTCTGCTTTTCTTGTTGTTGTTTTTTTCTACGATGTACTTCCGTTTTGCTTGCTGATTCGAGTAATAACACCCGCAAAGTCATTAGACAATAATGTGTACAATGTCGCCTGAATGATGGAAGGTGGTGTTTTGCTTAAACTAGAAAATCTTACTAATCAAATAATTGTATATGTTCTGAATAATTTTGTAACATTTTTACCGTCCTTTTATAATTTGTCGGGTAGTGTGGTTATTGTTATTTAGTGCTTTTCACTGATTAATTAAACTCGTAAAAGAATTCATAAATAGTAGTCAATATTCAACACAATGTATTAAATTAATAATTATTGCATTATCAATAAATTAATAAATTTTCCATCCTTTTATAGTTTATCGGTACAAGTAATAAACTGTAATTATCATTATTTAATGCTTTGCTTTGCTTTCTGTACACTCATTAGTTAAACTCGTAAAAGAATTCGTAAATAATATTCAATATTGAGTAAAATGTATTAATTTAATAATTAATGTGTTTCGAATAAATTAATAAAATTTTCATCCTTATTTTCTAATCGTATTTATTGTTATTTAATGTTTTACACTGATTAATTAAACTGGTAAAACAACTCGTAAATAATATTCAGTAAAATTCACAAAAAAATTCAATAATAATGTTCGATAATATTCGTAGATTCTTCTTGACGCAGACCATGGTCGGCACAGTCTTCGGGAACATTCCCTACTTTATCGTCCGGTGTTATCTCTGGGATCAGCATAGTTACATTACCGGGTTGTTCGCCATGAAGAATCTCATCGGGATCTTCACCGACGGACAGGAACTCGTGGAGTTCACCAATGAACTCCGGAAAGGCAAATCCGAGGAGGAGGAACCGGAAGAGGAGGAGCCGGTACGGCATAATAAGAAATATGCGATGGGAGCGCCCTCGGAGAATGTCGAGGCGTTGGGAATGGGAAACTGTAGGGAACAGCCGCCTGTGGAGGGAGTAACGTAAAACTGTGAAACAATGGAGAATTTTCACTGTTTTTGCTGTTTAATGGGATAGTTTTTTTGCCAAGCGTAGTATTGTCCAAGAGAGAAACCAAGAATGGGGTTCTTCGATTTTTATCAGATTTTTATATTTGTTCTGTAAATCGGAATCGGATTTGCTTAGCCAGATTTGATTCTGAATTTTGCCAGAATCGCTGATTGAGAATGAGTGCATTTTTCGTATCGGGCAGCTTTTTGCCAATTTATTCAAACGATCGTTACAAAATTAACGCCAACTACTTCACAAAACAAAAATATAGCTCTACAATATGTACAAAAATCAGTATCATCCTTCCAGCATGAAATAAACATAAAAACACGACTGTAGAGGTAGATAAACTTAAAAATGTTGAAGCATACAATGCACCACATTTAACTTGATTTAACGGATATAGTTCACTGTTCATCAATATACACTGAATACGAAGCAAATCAATAAACCGCTTGGAGTCCCAAAGTCACGAGACTGTTTTTTTCAAGCTGTCTGTTGATTACTTCCATGTGTCTGGGCGTCGGATGCGGTGTAACACTTTAGCTCCTTCCTTATCCAGCCACTCCTTGATGTTGTGTACTTTATCCGAACCGTTGGTTGCGCCGCTGAAGATGGGGCGCATCAGTATCGATTCCACCAGCACTTCATCGGGATCTTCCGGGTTGAGACGATGACGAACAGCTGTACACTGTTTCCACAGGGACAAGGACATCTTCCCGTACTTTTTCGTATCACCTAAACAATAACATTCCCAGTTGAATTTCAGTACAAAACTCAGTCGTTTATGTAGAAAACTCAGTCGTTTATGTAGAAAACTGAGTAATGTTGATGTTTACCTGGTGTTAGACGGTCCACACCGTTGGCCAACTCCTGATCCACATCATGCAGGATATTCTTCGTCCACTCCATACTCTTCCCACTGGACGCGATCGCCGCACTCCCCGCCACCACAGCGCCCGATCCCGCGAGAACGGCCGCTGCAGCGGCTGATTTGTTCCCGATCTTCTTGTGTCCGGTGGTGCATTCGCCGACCAGTGCGCCCAGCGATGATGCGGTGCCCAGGGCGGTTAACAGGATCCCGGCGCCCTTCAGGGCCTTCTCGTCGTGGGAAAGCTTAATGTACCAGGTATCGCTGGTGTCATTGTGAATCGACAGAAAGGAAGACATTGTAATACTGAGCGTGTAAAGAAACAGTCACTTGTTCAGGCTTTATGAGACTGTAGACACTTGTTCGACTGCTTCAAGCTGCGCTTATATAGCTAGACGTTTGCATCAGTGAATCATCTCTTTGATGTGATTCATTCCCATGCAAATCACGTATAGGTTGGTTCTGGAAGGAGGCGTGGGGGAGCCTCCCCGTCTGTCGGCGACGCGGCGCTTTGTTTTAAATTGTGAATCATTCAGCTGCCGGTATTGGTGATATCATACATTCTGTTTCTTTGCAGTTATCGATTTTTTTGTTAGCGACGCCGCAGTGTGCAATGTTAACGAATACAGTGAGTAATCAACATAACTTGATCTGCAACCACTTGTACAAGTAACTGTGTGGTTCCCAAGCTTGCAAGTGCTGCTTCCTGCTGACATGGGTAAATCTGTTGTTAGTCTGCGACTCGGCGCTGTAAAGACCATGACTGTCATGGAGAAATTTGAACGCGTTGTGGTATAAAACGGTCCAAGTAAATAGTAATGAAGACAGCTGTATATAAGACATCCTCTTATATACTACCGGTACTAAATTAGCACTTGCGCCTTCCGACTTTCAAGTATTGCAAAAGCTTCTCAGTTTAAGAAGTTTTCTGGTCTTGTTTGTGGAACTCTTGTGCTGTTAACGTTTATGCATATAAAGGTTGAGTAGTTTCGCAACCGAAGTTAAGCGTTGCGCAGTTGAGCGTGCATGCAACATAACACATCAGCGTTCTTGCTCGAAGCTTTAAAGCGATACTGCCCAACATGCGCTTCCCAGAAGGTTTGCAGAAAAGACCGAAGTCAGGGTACGAAAATTGTACCGATTTTCACGTCGGTGTCACGATTGAGATGACGTTCATTTGACTTTTATGTGTTCCAGCAATCAACACAGAAAGACGTTCTACGGGTAATCCGATGAACAGGTCACTTTTAGATTTAAGCTTATCTAAGAAATTTTCCGCTAATATCATGTAGAGGTGTATCAAACTTCCAAGAGCCGTTGTATCGAGGCACTCTTGATTGCTTTCTCTCTGGCACGGCAATTAGTTATTCCTCTACATATACATAAGCGGACTTACTGTTGTAGCTAAACTGACCAGGTATTTCTCGTCCCAATCCATTCTTGGATCATGTCTAACGGTACCCACTATCAATAATCAAAGACAACCCTTAAGTTTGATTGTCGCAAGGCATCAAGAAAACATACAGCACATATCGGCGTATTAAAGCTGCATGAAAACCTCTACACCCATCTTAGCAAAGTTTTTTCGCCAGATCATCACCCAGCGGGCTAAAAACACAATACCACGGCCAGAATTTCACTCCGAAAAAAATTAAAGTGGTTCGAACAATCAATTCTGTTGCAGTACGATTAAAAAAAGAAGGCTAGAAGCGACTAAAACGTAACAAGCGATAGTACAGGGAATAGTAGATCTGGGAGCCGTACTCTTCAAGTACACTTGATACATAACAGTAAGCTAATTGCTGGATCCAGGTCTGGCACGAGGTCAAAGATGGCAGGTCCAACTGGGTCATTCCATCCGCCAGTTGCACGTTGCCGAAACGGCGTTCACATCTACGACCCACGTATGTAGGGCATTTGTTGAATGTGTAACATAAAAGTGACTGTTTTACTAACACAAAACTGTGTTGTGTGCAGTATTTCGTCCACTGCATGGAGCATGGTGTCAGCAGCACAATGTACATTGTTACCCAGTAGGATCATACCTTACGAGTATGATCCTTTGGGAGTTTTAACCGTATCCTACGCTGCTGCAGCGTATTATGAAGATATTTACCGTTTTATCAGTGCTAGCGTTTCCCGGGCAACTTCCGGCTGGTAGCAATTATTGGTAATTTTGCTCATCAACTTCTCTTGCTGTGTCACATCCTGAGGACCCAGCATATTCCCAAGGACTCGTAACATCCCATATCCCGTCTCACAAATCCACGGCCATTTTGGATTTCTCTCAATAACTCCTTGTTCCACTCCGCACTCGATGATAAAGTGGTGTTAGTTATCGATCTCTTTTCCATTGTATTCCGCAACCGTTCGAGCAAACACCACGGACGTCTTCAATAGAATCACTTTTTTGACAGAATCCAGCATGCTTATAAATTCCGGAATGCTGTTAAGATTCAAAAAAGGTACTGGCGAGCCTAGATAATGCGCACAGAAAGGTCAGCGTTCTGTATGTTACGAACAGTATTACGCCGATAATTACGGTACATCGCACAACGAGTGGCATAGCCTTCATCAACTTTACCATAGAAAATAACTGTTTGAAGACGTGGTGCCTGTAAGTGCCAGTTACACGACGAACCATCCAGTTTACGGCTGTTTGGAGTTTTGCGGTGGGAACGGTCTGGTAGGCGCGCCCACAGTTCGTCCACGTGAACAGTTCGTCCCATCCATTTGATCCCAGTATTTGGTCGCTGCGACCAAGCAAGCTGGACTTCCTTTTTCACAGCCAACACCAGAACGCGCGTGTGCTGGGTAACGCACTGTTTCAGTGCCGACATAACGCTCTTCCAGGAAAACGGTGCATTCCAATAAATTATCACGGTTGTCCGTAGCGCGCTGCGAGATTCTACTATCTCGTTCCACAATGAACAAGTTCTAGTAAAAGTTAAACTTGGGTAAAGCTGTGTAACGTTTTCCAGGAACATTAAACTGCATTGAAGAGCTAGACATTAATTAACCTTACTTGCGGAGTTTACAGTGGGTGACGACGTCCAGATATGTAAAGGTTTCCTGTAAAATGTCGTGTAAGAGATTGCTGATGGGAATGTCTGCTTCGGGCGCAGATAGCTGTCGAAGACAAGGCAATTTCCGGTCAACAAAATAATACGCAACTGATAATCTAATTAGTAAAGTACGCAAGCCCCAAAACCGCCCTTCGCGGTGTTCAGAACACACGTGGCATTCCCGTGCTGTGTTTCAGCTACTTTTGTTGTCGGTGCTAATTCACTACATCCAGGACTATTTGTTACGATCGCGTTTGATCGATGTCGCAAAAGAGCCTGGTATTACAGTTTTCGCCCGTCTGATTGCGAACTGTACGCTGACATGAATTTCAGAAAGTTTTCTTACATTCTAGGTAATTTTGCATAATGAAAGTCCGAAATAGTAGAATTACGAAAATTTACCGGTAAGGCGGTAACTGAACTGGAAACAGAGTAGTGGAGGCCATGTTGCATTGTGCGAGATCCTGCAAAAAGGCAAAAACCGTCAACATTCGCTGGCAACTGTCTTGTGCATAATACAGCAGCCGCAATACAACTCAGGAACAAGAAAATCACAGTACGGAATTTAAACGCATCAGCGACGATAAGTCACCTACTATACGATCTGTTTGAGAAAGTCTGTTATTTATGATTTTAATTTGTGAAGTAGAATATAACACCGCAGCAAATCTATAAGTCCTGGCATATCGTGTAAAAGTTATTGCGTTTTTGTTTCGAGCGCAGTTCTATAAAAAGTCATTCGACGTACCGAAATGACCATTCCCTTTGACGTGACATGCATTTCAGTCGGAGTGTTCGTGGAAGTGCAAGTGACGTGCCGTATCCCGCTGACGCGACGCAAATACTTCCCAATGCGCAAATACATGATTAATATTTTTACTAATACTCCGCATATGCGCAGCGCTGCTCGAACAAGGAGAACTGCTCTGAAAACTATCCCGAGAATAGAGACTTACGTGCGAAATGTTCGTTAAATAAATAATGAACGACTATAAAAAGCTACAGAAAATGAGGACAAATTGTGCAGTGCCGGGACACGCCAAATAAAACTCGACTCGGCTTGAAAACTCTAATTTCCCACTAGTAAACTTAAAATCGTACCTCGCGATTTATTTTGTTCGCTGCCCGGACAAAACCATCTCCCATGTACAGTATGTTTGTCTATCAGTTGTGACTTTTGAGACTGAGTACAGCTTACCTTGGAGTGTTCAGTAACATGATTGATAGTAACAGCTGGGTAGACAACAGGGGTCATTCGAACAGGATATGTCCTGTTATGAAAGCATAACTGCACATTCCGCTTCTTATTATGCAGCGCAATCATGTCCCAATGCAGTACCAAACTTTGCAGTGATTCCGGTGCTACGTACAAAATATTTGGCTTTTATAATAAATAACCTGGATCCAGACACACGTAACCGGCATTACACTCAACCTATCGTGACTTCAGAGTGCCGCTAAACTACCGAAATACATACGTGATCTGGTCTGATTTGGAGCGCTCTTGCTAGATAAGAGGTTGACAGTGCTGACGCCGGAATCGGTATCCTGAACTGCGCACATGGCACGGGCATCAACATGTTCACTCTGATCTATATTAGACCATCAAGAAACAGGACGCAAACTCGAGACAATGCCATTCTCGAATGTTCAAATCATGCTGTCATATGATCGCTTGATTTTGACCAGCGCCATACATCCCGCTTTTGTTAACGTTTTGGAGTCTGAAACGGAAAACTGGTACCTGCTTTCGTTGACATTATTTTGAGGAAGGGTATTACTGCGGATTGCAGTGTTAGATCTCGAAATGCAGAAGGAGAAACTTGCCAAAAATGTAAACCCTCTTAGAGAAAATATCCTCAGCATGATAGACATTCATAGATACAGAAAATCTTGCGTTTCGGTTGTCTTAACGCAGACGACATGCAAAACTGTGTGAAGCTTTTGATTATTTGCGCAGTACATGGAGCACTGTTGAGTAATTACTAGTTGTGAGCGGAAGTTAGCAGCAGTCGGTGTCCAGTAGTTTTTTGGCAGATTAATAAAACCAATAAAAGCGAATTTTATGGTGCAGATATTCGTGTTTCGCTGCAGCACAGAACAACAAACTTCATTCTGTTCGTGGCAAAATCAAACAAGATTAGCAGAAACAGAGCGAAAAAACTGCATTCAACCACCATTCCTGAAAAGTTAGCAAGTGTCCAAAAACAGATGATCATGTCTGTACATGTAAGAGTGCTTGTATGACAGTATATATAGAATATCAAAAAGCTCAAAACACGACACTAATACAGATAAGTTCTTGCCCAGATGAATATTGCATTTAAATGTCTTGCAGTTTAGGCAGCGCGAAATGCTGCATTTTATAAAAAAAAGGCACTCGACACGAAAAAATGCAGTGGACAGTACAGATATGCTGCGTATATATAACCTAATGTAATGCTGTCCAGTACGCGGGCGCCTTCTGGAAATGGGGTGTGGGTGAGTCTTGAATGTGGGCCATTACTGGCCATCAACTGTTTGGCTTTGTCGGATTCCTTAAGGGCCTGGACCGGGACCACGTCGGGACTCGAGGATTACCTGGTCGGAAGGGTCCTCCATAGGGCAGATAAACTTCGTCGGGATGCTGTTCCTCGAGTGCGCACAAAATATAATTGTACGCTGACTGCTGAATCCATGGCTGACAAGAGCCCAAAGATGGTAGGTCAAGCTGGGTGATTCCATCTGCCGTTTGCATGTGACCGAAATGGCGTTCCCATCTACGATTCGTTTCTTTATTTAATTCGGTATTGGCATACACTTTTTCTCGCGTAGATGGTGTACCGTTAGGTGTTCTAAATTTTGTTCAATTGAGCATGTTTGTTACCCTTATAAACTGTGCATTATAAACAGTTACCGTACCGTTTTATCAACGTTAGCGTTTTTTGAACAATAGACAGCATTCGACTGCACGCGCAGCCGCCTTCTTCGGCCAGTTGCACATGCAACAATCAAATATCGGCAGCCT
>JAQGAU010003866.1:0-12468 GCA_034698045.1 Paramacrobiotus richtersi
GCGGTTGTGTAGAATAGGGTAGCGCTCCTTGCGGAACATCTGACGGGACTTCCGATCTGTCCTTAATTGTCAAGCCACTAAAGGCTGCTTCATGGGGTGTTTTCCCGGTATCCGTTAGGCTTGGGGTCGGTTTAGCAGCGCGCCGCGCACGGGACTGGTGCATTTCGGTAACACCGTCCATAACGGCCGCACCTAGCGAAAACAAAATCAAGATCTCTGTGCATTTGTATTTCCAGTATCGGTAGCTGTGACGCACGAATTCACAAGAATGCGGTCTAGCTGTGTTTACTGCAGTTTGGTTGATCAACTTACATGTTTGCTCCACAACGATGGTCAGCGACAGCAATAGAAAGGCATGTAGCAACAGTAGGGATAAAATAACTCGGCTCTGCATGGTAGCCGGTTGAAGAAATATCGATTTTACCAGGCTTTTCGTATGAAAGGTTCACTACTAAAGTATGAAACCTGTTGGAAACATCGTATCAGCTCCTTTTAAACGTTACTTTAACTCTACTTTCCTGTGATGTTTTGTGGTATTCAGAACACCTATTCTCTCAGGGCATCAAAAGTATTTGTAAGGATCGATCGATTTCTGGTAGCAACGCTAAGCAGTTTTCTACCGCTCTAAGCATCCTGATTTAATCCGGACGAACAGGACCACAATAGTATCATGGTATTTCGATTTCTTGTTTGTTTACCGAGTCCTGCACGTACTGAGTTGGAGGATAGTGTTTGTTTACTCGTGCCTTTTACCGTTTTCTATTGTTCTGCCTGGTGACGCCAGAGCTTACAAAAGCGCTGTGCTGCACATAGTTTGAATGGGTACAATGCATCAGCCGCGATAACAGATTTATGCACGGACGCACTTTCCCTTTTGTCAGCAAATCGGCAAATCGAACAACTGCTTACTTTACTTTACTCAAAAAACCCAATTCAAGAACATGTTTACAACAATCCACGCACGTCGGATTCCACGGTTTGTTATTTAGTGACGTTATGCTGCTTCTTTGATTTTGACTGTCACCTTTATGTTGCGCTTGTGGACTTTTTTTAGCTAAAATAAAATGCTCACCGTCTTAACGTTTATGAATAAAGATTTATTTACATACGTGTACTTCTACTCATTTGGCTTTTTGACACGACTGCCCCAGGGTAAAGCAGTTCACTGCAAAATGTCGAATACTGCAGAAGTAACGGTATGGCGATTCTTCTGGCTAAATACCATAACTTAGACACATTTACATTCCTTCACTTATTGTTAGAGCAGTACCGCTTTACATGGAAGTCAGAGCGCCCTTGAACGTTGAACTCATTCAAGGCGGACTAGAACTGGAATCACGTTACACGAAGATTCATTAAAATGTTCGAATACACGAACCGGCAACGCTAACACGCTTTCTAAACTTTATATATTCGAAGCTAAAGTATTTCTCATTTTGCTGAAACTCCGTTTCAGTACGTAGTAAATGTACGACCAACAATCGTGACACCTGTGAATACCGTACCGTACCCCGTACCCAGATCATGGGCCAGATAATCAGGCAAAGGTGGCGTTGAAACGGGACGTTTATAAGAATGTGCGAAGTTAGCTAAACTCTAACGGTTCTGGTCTTCCCCGTTGTCTCAAGAAGAAGGCTACCGCTGGTACGGTGGTTTTATGGGTTGTACTGTGCATTGTTTTTTTGCTGCTGCACTCTTTTGGCTGCAGATTTGGACTATGATACCATCGATTGTTTCAGTGGTTGTTCTATATAAATAAGTAAAAAAAATCTTCACTAGATTGATTAATCGTAGTTTAGAAGCACAGAATCTGTGATTTGTGACAGAAATATACCAACACAGCGCTAAATCTGTCATAGAACAGTACGGATTTTTGTCGCCATCTTAAGACTGGCCAGTCCGAAAAAGAAAATAGATTTTACGCTTAACGGTGTGTTGCCAGTGGCAGCCCACCAGATTCGTAAAACAATCTCACTACTACTTTATTGGTTTTCGACAGCAAGGGCCGATAAGGGTAATGACATTTCTTTCCTGATAATCAACCACGGTGTTTTCCAGGCTATTTTTTCACATTCCACAAAATACACTGTTCGAAAGCTGTAATACCTGGCTTAGCAGGCTACCTGCTCAATATGAGCTACCAGAGCCAGATTCCCTGGGATAAAGTACTGTAAGTAATTGCAGCGGTATATGGCGCAACAAGCACTGTACATGAATGAAACAGCGAAATTATGCTAGCCAAAGCACACTCGGCACCAGTAGCCGCAGGCCCGCAGTTGCCGGAGCTGCATCCCCAGACCTGATAGGATTTGGGCAGGCATGTCCACCAAGCTGGTGTCGGTCTGGCAGCGCGTTCCGCGCGGAACTGGCGCATTTTGCTCTCAACATTTTTTCTGCCCAGTTTATAGTTCTTATCATTCCTATTTTGTAAAATTTCTAGTTCATGTTTTCTTACTAAGACCAGTAAATCTTGTCGCTACGGGGAGAAATGCTGCAGTAAACCAAAAGACACGATCGGTTTGCATACTAGACCGGCCGCGGGACTTAGGCTGGCTTCTCAATTTTGTTTATTGTTAACGCATGAAACTAAGCTGATCATAAGAATGATACAAAGTGCTGCTGCTTTCTCCAGTACAATGGTATTAACATGTTTGGTGACGTCAAAGCTTAAAACGTACGCGCCGTAGTCCCGTTTTTCTAATCGGGGCGCTTGCAGCGTTTGCATTGCATTGTGCAAATAAACAGTGCCGCTTTTGTAAGGAAACCGGCTAATCGCAGTAAGGTACTGTTTACATTACGGCCGAAAAACATCCACAAAATCTGCAAAACATCCGGCCAGCTTGGTTAAGGCAGATTTAGTTACGTGACGTATATAGATAACGATTCGACACCGTTTAACATATTCAGTTTCTCGGCCTTGATCAGTATCGTACATACTCTGCACGCCAAGGTATTTTAAATTTGACAAGCTTCGCATGAAGTCTGCCACCATGCAAAGCCGAATCTTTTTATGTTCTCTATTACTAAGCGCTTTTCTGCTAGCGGACATCGCTGTCGATAAAACGAGTAAGTTAACCTGTACAGCACTCATAATTATTACTTTACCATAACATTTTCGTAAGCTACTGAAGTACTCAAAACTGGTTACGACTCGTCTTATGCAAAGATCTGTATTTTCAGGTGCAGCTGCTCTGGAAGGTTGGCGCGCAGTGAACCTGTTCCGCACGGAGCGCGCTGCCAGCATAACCCAAAAATTCGCAGCTGATCACGGCTGGGGATGCCTGCCCAAGTCCTGTCAGACGTCGGGATGTGGCTCCGGAGGCTGTGACTATTGGTGCGATGTGTGCTTGGGCCGGCCAGGACGTCGCTAGTTAGTAGTTACCTGTTTCGTTCAGTAGGCTGCATTCATTGCATTGTGGCTTTTCGCAGACAGTCTACTACATATACTGTATGTTCTCTGGAAATCAAGAAATTTTCATTACCGTTGTTTGATGTAAATGGACAGCTCAGGCTGAGCCTTCGTATCATATTTACATACAAACACGTGCGTGTTAGTTGTAACCCTTCGACGCATCAATCTGTTTTTTTTTGACGTCTGTGCTTTGATATCGCATGTTTAACTACGTAATAAAATTGTTAAGGCGATGCTGACAGCGTTTTGTATTCAAACTCAGTTTATTATAACGCTACTGCTATTCTGTTATACGTATATTGACCATAGAAGATATCCGCACAGCTACAGAGGATGCATCTGCCCACTGCAATGCGCGCAACAATACCTGCGAACAATCAAACTGTTATCATCCCTAGTCATCACAACAACAACAACTTTATTCCTCCGGCCATTTTGGTCCAGCAGGTGTCATGCGACTGCACATAGCATTACGGACTGTGTCTGCATCCATTTCGATCGATCTTTGATTTAGTAACCATAACATGCATGTGTACTGTAGAAGGCCAGTGAGTAATTACTGATTCTAACCACCTTGGCATCTAAACCATGCCTTTTTGCTGGGCGCACTTCAGCACACCAGTGTGATTGATCTAATCAAAAAACAGAGTCAGAAAATTACTGCATTTACTGCGTTTTCGATAACCAAAGTATTCGCACAACATATTATCTCCGGTTCACAACAACATGAACCACAGCTATATTCTGACGAGCCGAATCGTCCCGTGAGCGTGTTAATGATGAAGTTTTCTGATTACAAACAATCATGTTTGTCAAAAAAAAGCAACAAACAGTAACAGGGTTCACAAAATTGCGACGCTGTTCTGCCTAAGCATTATACACATATCTTCAGGAGTCTTCGGTTCCACTCAACCACCGTCGACCATTACTAACCACACAGGTCACAGGAAAACCACAGTTGACGTACCACAACCACGTCCGTGTTCACCACGTTTTCGACACATACAATGCGCAGTGGGTACATATTCTTGGTACATATTTTTGGTACATATTCCAGCTGTTTTTAGAGCAAAGGTTCTAAGTCAGTCATGTAAATGTTGGCTGTTTTTTCGCTGTTTTTCGGTGGCTTACTTTTTTATGGCATTCGATGCACTGTTCATTGTTTTGGTGGCGCTTGTCTAATTGAAAGAAAACTTATTTGACCCTTTAATGTTGTTATGTGAAGAAAGAGGTCCGTAATCAACTCATACCAGCAAAAACTTGATCAACAAGAGAAAGCCTAATTTATCGCTTTGCAGGATAAATGGATTAGATTACATCTACGTTAGAAGTACATACATAAACTAGCCATTAAGACCCATTAGCTTGTGCAGCAGGTGTCAGCCGACGTCGGTGTTGCACGCTCGAGCACCATGGGCTGGTCACTAGCCGCAGTTCTTGGAGCGGCATGACCTGGGCCGAGATACGCATCCGCCGCCGGCGCTTTCCGCACGTTGCAGGTTGATTTCGCTCTCAGCTTCCAAAACGGCGGAACCGGGAGGAACAGAATTCTCTGCACATTTGCACAGTATGTGCAAACCGCCGTGCACACTTTTTGTTTGTCCGTTGAAGGTAAAAATGATAGCGGACATTGTTGTTTACTCGTGTGCAGCGGGTTTCACCATCTTTGCTGACGTCAGAGCTTAAAAAACCGCACGTGCGGTAAAAATGCGTTTCTGAATTGCGCTACGTTATACAGGTAGTTGCAGCAGCGTTTGCAAAAGCATTTTCCATAAGCATGTTTCGGCTTTTATCAGCAAGCCGGCTAGTTGTGCTGCTGTTTACTTTATGCCAGAAAAACATCCTCAAACTGTACAAAACATCCGGCAAGTTTACAAATTACAGCTAGACAGCAGTTGAAGCACAGTTCATATAAAGAACGGATTCGATAGCGTTAAGCAAGACAGTTCCCTTAAAGTCATTCTCTGGCAGCGGAACTACTAGTACCGTAAATAACTGCACGACGAGTTATTCTGAATCTGACAAACACAATTCCTGTCACCATGCAAGCCCGAATATCTTCGTCCTTTCTGTTTATTAGCGTATTGTTGCTAGAGATTATCGCTGTCGACAAGACGAGTAAGCAAACCTAAAATTGTATGCCAATGATGCAATACGAGTAGTACCAAGTTCGCAGATTGGCAGTAGTAAAGTTACATGTTTGTACTCAATTCCAGCTTACTATTTTGCGTATGCGAACATCTGCTTTTTCAGATTCCGCTGCTTTGGAACGTGGGCGCGAAACGGGCCTGTTCCGTGCGGTGCGCGCTGTCAGCATAATGCAAAAATATCCAGCTGATGATGGCTGGAGATGTCTGCCCAGATCCTGTCAGCTCTCGGGATGCTCAGGCCTTTGCAGTTACTGGTGCGATGTATGCGTCGGCTAGCATCACCAGCTGTTTCGTTCGGTCGGCAACAGTTTATTATATGTATAGCTTGGCGCAAATACCTAGTCCACAACCATAATACTATATTGTACAGCAAGACGTAAGTTTTCGGCGTCATCATTTGCTGCAAATGACGTGGCTCATGTTGGGCCTCTGTACAAATATCTGTGCGTGTAGATCGTACCGGTTCGGCGTATCAACTATGTAGTTGTGGTTTATCTTGTAATTGTTGCCCATAATTGTCACTTGTTCAGTTACGTAATAAACTCTCAAGCAGTGCTACGGTTTTTATTAGGATCCACTACTGTAATGTCATTTCTTTTCTGGACCTCTGCGAATTTCCAGGATTTTTTCCACATTTATTGCTTTACGAACTTACCAATAACAAACAATTTCGACAGTCATTTGCTCCACACTTGCACTTATCATTTGTTAGCAGTTTTGTCACGTTCCATCCGGGAAAAAGCTTCCACGCTCAAGTTACCCGGCGTGAAAATGCAACTGACCGAAAGCAATGTAGACTGATAGTCTGATATGCTCACTGTGACCAAATGACCAACGTCGAGGGGTGTTCACTTGTACTGGTACTGCGGCCGTAGAACTGCTAACAAGTGGCGTACGCTATATTGCTGTTTGGTGCTGAACCGACGGCATTGTCTTCAAAACACAAAATGGATCGGAACCTGCAGTGATAAAAACAGCTTCACCCACAAAAACAGAAAGAATCTTCACGTACCGACTGTTGCCAGTAAGTTGGCGTAAATTTTATGAACGTTATAGCAACGGAATAAAATTTCTCTACTCTGTTCTGCATCGTGTGTTTTTCCGCAGCACGTCAGCAAAAAACTGAAACCTTTTTCTTTATAAAAATTGATAAATTTGCAGTAAATCACGGGCTCCTTTCCGAAGTAATAAGTCAGGAAAACGATCAACAAACTGCCGACGATCCATTAATGGAGTACATACATATGTAGAGGAAGTCAGTTTCAAACCGCACATTGTCATCTGGAATTCATTTTCCGGATTGACTTAAGGGAACAGGCAGTGATGTAAGCAGCAGTTTTGGTGGGTTCCAAATTTCAACTGTTTCTTTCAGCTCGCACACTTATCGCTCATTGGGTTAGGCGTCATTCACATAGTACGTAACGGCCTAGGGGGTGGGGGATAGCGGCCGCAAATGTTACGGTTTTTTACAGGTGGTGGGGGGTAAGGACCGATCATGTTACGTGACACGTTAAAAAAAATAAAAATAACAGCTGTGCGTAAAAAATAAAACAACTGCTCTAATAATAGAAGTTCTCCAAGATGATTTGCTACCTTTTGTATCATAAAATGTATCATGAAACATCTTGCCGAAGCACGCAAGACACTAACAAGTAAGTACACTAAAACTGTGACTGAATTACTATCATCAGAAAAGATCGATGATAGACCGGGTGAACATAATATGTTTTACGATACAACTACTAACGTTAAGCGTAGTATGAACATTATTTCTTGGGCAAATAGCATTGCTTCCTCCTGTGGTCTTTCATAAAAAAAGAAGCTATTTTTTCATTTTAAATAACTCTTTCTGCGCATGCGCCATCTCTGCGATTTTATCCAGTTGCAGTGTTGGATGTACGATAACATAGTACCATTAATTTTTGTTTTGAAAGCAGTAGCTTGAAATTTGAGTGTTTTTTATAATTTCGAAATTAATGTTGCCGTTTTGTTTTAAAAAAATTTTTGTAGAGGGGGGGGGGGGCACCGCGTTACGTTATAAAAATAGGGGGTCCGGTGAGCCGTTACTGGCTGTTACACGGGGTGGGGGGTGGTCGAAAAATCCCTAAATCTTCGTTACGTAATATGTGAATGACGCCTTATGTGGATTTGGTATAGAAATGGTTGCTCTACTGTATTACCCATACTCTCCCTGCCCGTTTCACCCAACGGCTGCAAAAAACCAGGTGCATTGCATCGCCCTATTCAAAAAGTCTTAGCTCTACTGTGCTCTTCAAACTCCATAAAACTTGTCGTGTGAGGTACCAAAAGAAAGAGGATAAAATTTGTCACGTTCTGACACGTGATGAGCAGGATCCGTCAATAATAACGTAAGTTATGAGCAGTTGAAATATTCAGAAATTCACTGTAGGCGTATTTTAAAATGCAAAAATCTCGTTCTGGGTCAGAATCAGGAAAGCTATTTTAGAAACGATTTGCCTTTACCAGTACTACCATATCAATTTTTGATGATTTTACATTAAATTTAGAAGTTTTTTTGCACACCGTACTTTGAAAGAGTTTTTGTGATAGCCGAATATCTTGATTACGATTTGATTACATGTACTTATAGTACCACCATACTTATAGTTATTACAAAAATTTTAATAAGCAGTGTTGCAATCAATAACGAGATATGTTGATTCGAACAAGACCACCATAACTGCTACCTACATCACTGCAGGTGGCCTTAACACCGAAACACATACCGCGCGTAGATCAAGTGCTGGAAACTCATTATATGTTTCGTTTCTCTTGTTATAGATCACACGTACCTAAATTTAATGTTGTGGAGTAGCTGCGCACAGTGATGAATACTGTACTAGCAAAATCCAAGCCTTTTTTTATTAGTTGCTTCAATTGTACAGTACATGGCTGGGACAGTTCCAAAACAACTAGCATTCAGCGTATTGATATGTACACGTTTTCTGGACGTCCTAAATACGCTTATAACATACAGAGTTCAAAAACAGCAATACTTTGCTCAACATGAGCTATCAGTGCCTACTCAATATGAGCTATTAACGCCAGATTTCTCGGGATAAACTTATAGTAAGCTACTTGCAGCTATAAACGGCGCAACAAGCACTGTACATGAATGAAACAGCGAAGTTATGCTAGCCAAAGCACACTCGGCACCAATAGCCGCAGTTTCCGGAGCTGCATCCCGAGACCTGACAGGATTTGGGCAGGCATGTCCACGGAGCTGGTGTCGGTCTGGCAGCGCGTTCCGCACGGAACTGGCGCATTTCGCTCTCAGCATTCACAGCAGCGGCACCTAGCGAAAACAAAAATCTCTGTTAATTTTATAGTTCTACCGAATTCACCACAATATTTACTGCAGTTTGGTTGATCAGCTTACATGTTTGCTCCACAATGATGGTCAGCAACAGAAAGGAAAAAATGACTCGGTTAAGCATGATAGCCGGTTGAAGAAATAACGATTTTAACAGGCCTTTCGTATATGAAGATTCACTGACTGAAGTACACAAGCTATTGCGAATATTCAATCTGCTCCTTATAATATACTGTTCGTTCATTATGATACTTTCCTGTGATGCTTCCGGATGTTTTCGGTTGTCAGAACACCTGTTCGCAAAAAGCATCAAAGCATTTGTGAAGATCGATTAATTTCTGGTTGCATTGCTAAGCAGTTTTCTACCACTCCGAGCATCCCGATTAATCCGGACGAACAGGACCACAAAGGTGTTTTGATTTCTGGTTTGTGTACTGAGTCCGACACGAAGAAAGTTGAAATAAATTGTTTGTTTACTCTGGCTTACCGCTTTCTGTTGTTTTGCCTGTGACGCCAGATCTGACAAAAGCGTCAACTCCTGTATTGCGTACAGTTTCAATGCACTCACTCTGTATGTATAATGTATGTATGTGCAGCGATGGCAGATTTATACAATAAAAACCTTAGCCATTTTTCAGCAAACTGGTTAATCGAGACAATGTTTACTTTGCGCCAAGAAAAAAGCGCTTCACCTTTCATTTTGGCTGTCACCTTTATGTTCCTATTTTGGACTTCTAGTTAAATGAAAACCTCACCGTCGTAAAGTTTATGAATAAAGATACAAATCGCTCGCGAAAGGTCCGAAATGCCAGGGTACTAGCCTTAATTACCTACGGTACATGCCTTTTTGATATGACTGCATCATGGTAAAACAGTTCACTGCAAAATGCCGAATAGTACAGGAATAACGTACGGGCGATTCTCCTGTTTCGCATGTACGGCTTTGTCTTAGTTTGTCGTCTTAGATCTTCGTTGACAAATACGTAGCTTCGTATGACGAACGTTCACTGCATGCGAATAAAACGCAGATTTTGTTTCGCGCTCCCATTTGACAAAACTGACTGCCCGTATTGATGAGAATATCTCATGAGAGAGGACTTACTCGTAAGAAACCTGTGCAGCGTTGTGCACCACAAAGAGGCCAACCAAATCCGGATGAAAACGGCAATAATATTTAGTTTTCTTTTTTGTTTGCCGAGTTGTGCATGAAAGAACCAAAAGCATATAATGCTATAGAAGGTATGCTGTTGTTTTGTCCGTACAAAGGTTTCACCGTGTTTGGTGACTTCAAAGCTTAAAAAGTACGAGCGCGTGGTCCCGTACTGTTAACCGGGACAGTTGCCGCGTTTGCACTGCATTATACTGCAAACCTATGCTGCACCGCATCATACAAACAATAAAAAGTTACGCTTTTATAAGGAAACCGGCTAATCGCAGTGCTGTTTACATTTTGGCCGAAAAACATCCACAAAGTATTCAAACCGCCGTGCACATCTTTTGTTTGTTCGCGGATGATAAAAGTGGTAATCGGATATTGTTGTTTACTCGTGTGCAACGGGTTTCACCATCTTTGCTGGCGTCAGAGCTTAAAAAACCGCACGTGCGGCAAAAATGCGTTTCTGAATCGCGCTATTTTATAGTTGGAGCGTTTGCAGAAGCATTCTGGCGGCTTGCAGACAAAAGCCAAAGCGTTCTCACGCAGAATCAAGCCGGCACGTCGAGCTGCTGTTTACTTTATGCCAGAAAAACATTCTCAGACTTTACAAAACATCCGGCAAGTTTATAGACAGCAGCTGAAGCACAATTTATATAAAGAGCGAATTCGATAGCGTTTAAGCAATACAGTTCAATGCAACACTACCGTAAATGACTGCCGGACACATCATTTTAAGCCTGACAAACACCTGCACCATGCAAATCCAAATTTTTTCGTCCTTTCTGATTATTAGCGTCTTGTTACTTTCTGATTACTATCGATCATCGTTGTCGATAAGACGCTTACCGAAGTTCCGCTAGAGCTGCTGATAAATAAAGTTATTTATCAGCTAAGACTCTAAGTCTCAGAGCATCCTTAAAACAGCGGCAGGAAGGATAGAAAGAATAAAGAGTATAAATGTGCATAATACTATAATGACGTAATGTATCGGTAAACCGCCGTCGAAAACACTATGGACCACGCTAGACAAACGGTAGTATGCATGCCGGACCATTGACCACATGTGTAAATCAGGGGAAGAAGGGTTCAGGCTGCGTTAACACTGCTTTTTTTTGTCTTCAACAGCAAGTTAGCAACCCAGCGGGTAGGCCCCAAATGTCGTGCCGGCCGGAATGGAGCAATTGGCACAAATGCTGCCGTAGCCCTGGGTGCAGCTGATGGTTAGATCGAGCCTTACAACGGATCGCCCGGCCGGTATCAAGCCCTCTGACCAGCTAGCGGTGATCCACACGGTATAGTTCCCGGCCGGGTTGAATTTCCTGAGTTACATTTAAGTGTGCCGTGACTGGGGCGAATGCGAAAACTGACGTTGAAGTGCCAATGCTCAGAGAATACTGTTGAGGCGGTGCTACGGACTCGTAACTAGACGGCTCGGTAGGTGGCCCCTGGATCCACAGCAGGTCCTTTTAAACACTGCTTGCAGATAAAATACCATAATTTTATCCACGATCCAGTTTGACACAACTGCAGAAAGTACTGTTACGTCATACTTGGTAATATGGGTACGGTGGGCATCCTTGCGGTTGTGTAGAGTTGGGTGCCGTTCCTTGCGGAATATCCGCACGGGCCTGGGGCATTTTGATTGCACCATCTATAGAGGCGGCATCTAGCGACAGCAAACATCTCTTTACCTTTATACTTCTAGTACCGGTAGGTGATTCATATAATTACCAGAATTAATTATTGCTTTTGAGACAAGTCAATAAATGTTGATATATGTAAAAAAAAAAAAAAAATACCAGAATGCTTACTGCAGTTTCTTTGATCAACTTACATGTTTGCTCCACAATGATGGTGAGCAACAGAAAGGCATTTAGCAATTGCAGGGATAAAATGACTCGGTTCTGCATAGCTAGCCGGTGAAGAAATACGAGTACCGATTTTAACAGGCTTTCCGTATGAAAGATTCACTAACGGAAGTATGAAACCTATTGGGGTAAACATCGTATATGCCTTTATATACGTTAGGTTTATGAGATTCCCTGGCGATGTTTTATGGTGCCCAGAACATTTATCTCAAAATGAATCAAAGCATTTGGAAGTGTTGATTAATTTCTGGTAGCACTGCTAAGCAGTTTTCGACCACTTAAGAAGTACCTTGGCTAATACGGAGCAACAGTGCCACAATAGTATGATCGGTATCTTCTTTGTTCGCCGAGCCTTGCACGCACAGAGTTAAAGGATATTGTTTGTTTACTCGTCCCTTACTGTTTTCATTTGTTCTGCCTGGTGACGCCAGAGCTTACATAAGCGCCATCTCCTGTACTTCGCACAGTTTGAATTATCGTCCTCACTTCTCAAATCACGACCGCTTCCACGATGATTTATGCAGAACGTGATTGTTGACGCATGAAAA
>JAQGAU010003867.1:0-12459 GCA_034698045.1 Paramacrobiotus richtersi
TGAACCCTGTAATTATGGGAATTTTCCTAATTATATAGATTTATTTATATAGATTTATATATAGTTATATAGATTTTTATATATATAGATTTATATATATAGATTTTTATGTTTTATATCTAATTTAAATAGATTCATGTAGAGATTTGTATCGATTCATATAGATTTATATTCATGCTGAAATTCTGAATCGATCATGTATGTTGAATCGTGATCATGGTTAACATACTGAACCCTGTGATTATGGGAATTTTGTTTCCTGGCACTGAATGCGGTATACGCAGATACACAGAAAATGTATAACATCTTCCTGTCTGGGCCGCTCTTGCAATTGTTTCAGTAGTCTGCTTTTTTATGACAAGTTGTGATCGAGAGGTAATTGCTTTGTTTTAAATTTTAGTCGATCGCCATGGTTCTTATTGCGGTTTTTCACCCAGTTTAAATATTTAACTAAACGAAACCGTGTTTTACTGTATTAGCTTCCAAGAGTCGAATGGTATTAAATTATCACAGTTCAGTGGCACTGTTGCATTATGATAATTATTATGACAGTATGCCAAACACCGAAACGATCACCTTTTCTCTGCGAAAAACAACATCCGTGAACACGGTCAATAAGCACACTTCAAACACAAACAGTTCCAAACTAATTGCACATTTCCAAAGGTATGATATCCCATGCGGAACCTCCTATAAGGGCACAATCTCATCTTCCATGTCCTCTGGCTCAGCAGCAAATTTTCCCATTAGTGGACGATAGTTCAGTTGAAATACTGTCTCCAGAATATATAACGTCAATTTATTCAGGTCACTTGCGTTGATGGCTGAAGAGTCCGGAAATTCATTCATCGTGAACATGGAACGCCGTTCTTTTTATGCTCGGGGATCACAACTTTCAAATCCATACAGAATCTACATAAATCAGGTTAAACCCTTTCCACAGCGAAATTCTTACTTTTTACCGTAAACGCCTACGCTACTTTTGTGCAAAAATGACAGCGAAGTGACACATTGCCGTTAATATAATCTGTGCATTGGGTATCAAAAACGGATACCTAACGAAAGGTCACGGACAGCCAGAGCGGTATACCTGATTGATCCACATCCACAACGCATCCTCGTCGTCATCATCAGGATTCATGACCTTGGCAGACTGGAGAGCAGCCGGTACAATACTGGCTTCAAGATCCACAGCAGGGCAATACTGTTCCAAGAGATTCCAAAAATCACTGCACCTATTGGGCGACTGCATGTCAATCCGGCCGCTGACAATGTGAATGCTCAGACAGTTGGGCGGTACCGGCTCCAGATAATCATTATTATCAGGCTCATGCACTGACGAAATCGCAGTTAATATCAGCAATGGTCACGTTATCGAAGACCAGGTACCGGCAAACCTCCCCATAAATCTGGCTAAACTCGAAGACGGGAATGCCATCCCGTAGAACGGGATGAGAGTCGAAACAGTGAAAGAACGGTAGTTCGCAATCTAAAAGAATTAGCGGCTCCGGAGGTATAGCCCGAGAAATAGCCCAAAACTCCCGGATTATGTCGACGACTTGCCATACACCAGAACCGGTTAAGGTGAGCTTTTGCGTGGGAGCGGAAAGATTCTTATGCACACCTGCAGCGATCTTCCGGCACGCTTCTGGTTCTTCCTCTTCGATTTCTTTTGGGCAGTGAATACGCACTGCTTTGACGATCTGAGGAAAATCTAACAGAGTGTTCCACTTGGCACATACTCGCCGGGCCCGACACTGTTGTTCTGTGTCCAAGAACTTGAAGATTTTCAATAGTATTTCCCGCGGAATGGTCTTGTTGATGTCGGGACACTGGCCGTTTCCTTTAGGAAGCTTAGCGGACCCATCAACGGAATTCGGCTCGTGTTGGAGTAGCTCTAGTGTCTTTTCCAGTGAGCGTTGCTGCAATAGAATCAAACGATGAATATTTTCCATAGGTAATGGCCGAAGACTTTAGGGACAGCCGAAGACAGAAGTACTATACACAACTCATAGGAATCATAGTTAAACCGGTTTCTGTAAATCGCCACTGTCCAACTTCAGCGAAGTTGAACTGTTGAAATTCGATTTTGTCCGTATTCTGCGCTTTGTCTTCGAACTTTGAAGACAGAGCTCAGAATGCGGACGAAATCGAGCAAGCGAAACTAATTTCCAAGTTCCTTCGAAGCTCAAAGTGTACTGGACAAAACTATTAATTTTTGTTCCGTTTAGACATGTACCTGGTTCGCTGGAGTTTCCTCGGCTCCAGGTTTCTCTTCCATCAGATAATACAAAACTCCCTCCTTGAGATCGATCATCTTCCTGTGAGGCACTTCCTCCATCCACAACTTCCGCACCCGATCGTCCAGTATAAACCCTTCGGGTACAAGAGTTCGCATTTTTCGAAATGCTGTGTGGCAGTCCAGATCGCTTTCGGAACTGTATCTGGATCTGTAGGAAAGGCGAATATGATCCAGAGGCAAAACATATTCCTGCATACGATTGTTAATCAGTATCTCCACCAGAATAAACTGCATGGCGTCATTGTGCAATAGCAATCGAGCAGGGTGCCAGGTGTAAGGAGCGCCTCGAGAAGACTGCACAACCGCTTCCCACTTGTATTCGTCCTTCTCCATCAATACGCGACTGATCTCCGCGGGAGCTGAAGTCCACGATGTGGTTTCAGGTTGACGGATTCTGCATGAAGGTATGCAGACTGGAGCACCATTCCCGAAATCAATAATGATATGACCGTCATCGTCCATGTCCACGGCGTAACCGAACTGCCTCGTACCATTCTCCATCAAGACATCACGGCGTCCCATCGGTGGATGGCACTTTTGATCATGGTCGCTGAAATTTCAGATGATTAAGCTGTGCAAGCTGAGACTGACCGCGATGGCGCCGTAACATCAGTGAGGCGTAAATTAGACAACGGATTCACAGATTATGATTTCAACAGAGGATTACCAGACCTTATACAAAGGCACAAAGATTTGGTGATTTAAGCATACCATCCGACACCACAATAAAATCTGATTTAAATCAATTGCGTGCTATTCCGGCCTACGTCTACAGCCTGGGTTTCATTCATATTGGCCAAGCGTTTGATGGCCGTACATGCTGTCGGCTGACCGATGATCGAACAGCTGCTATGAGTCACGAGCTGACTCGCTTGTCAGGTGAGTCATGCTAATACAGTGTTATCATCTAGTATATCATCAGTTTGAATTTGAGAGGTGATCCGAAATATAAGTTTCCGCTTGCGAATTGCGATAGTCCATATTAATTTTTAGATTATGGGTATGCGTTAGCTCGTTCTCAATATTGTAGACGAAAATCCAGTAAAGCTGCAACAAACACCACAGAGAACAACGAAACGCTAACTTTTCAGAGTAACCGCAACAAATTCGAAGAGAACAGCTACACACATCAGTCCACGTCTTTAACAAATATAAGCATCATCACACAAATACACCTGTAACTGCTTGCGAAAACTTTACAAAATCAGTTTCCGGACTGCCAGTCCGGATCGACATCTTTAACCAGTCAGGGAATATTAAGGAATGGTCTCAAGACACTGTACATTTTGTGCGCTCCTTCGGTGTTCAGATATAAGCCACCTGCCCAGAAGGATGTCCAGGTGGAGAGCTGCTCCTGGCGGCGAAGAGATCGGCGAACGGAGTACACTGCTGTTGTGCCACGATTCCCATCGACAAGGCTGGAGGACACCGTTATCCCGTGCGGACACCGTCCGGCCAACTGTCTGGCATTCTATCAGTGAGAGGAGGAAAGTGGTGTGTAATAAGTAGTTGTGAGAATAGTCGAAGATAGTGTAGTCCGTATGGAAAGCTTTTCGAAAAGCGCGGTGATAATAGCTAAAATTAATGGTAGTGAAGGGTTGTGAGAAATCAGAATATAGCCAAAACTAAAAGGGTGTGCGAGGTGGGTGGTGGGAAAGGCCACTTCCTTCCTTATTACAGATGTATGTACTTCAAACGAGAATTTAGCAAGCTTTCTTGGATATAGCTGTATTCTTTGCTGTGATTGCGAAACCAAGGCATATGACCAAGGCAGATGACCTCTCATGAATCTTGGCGAAACCGTGTCATCGCAATTTCCTGATTAAAAAATGTCGGTGTGGCGGCACTGTGGCCGATCGTCGAGGATATTTCGAGCGTCTGTTTGTCAAGATGAATGGAGAAACTGCTTGGTTATGGGATTTATGCAGTCATTATTGGTCCGGTTTTTAACGTGTTTAATATCTGACCAAACGAAATCATGCTTTATTACCTCTACGAATCGGAGCGCACTATGGTATATGACTATCGCACAGAGAAAACCAAGTGCGACTTCACAAGTAAAATGAGAAATCAGCGTTCGTTTTGCTTTTCAGACAACGACATCCGATGACTTGGTCAAATGCGCACACTGCACAGACAAACTGCAATACATCTTAGGCAAATTCATACGTGGTTCATACTTCATACGCTCTTTCATATATCCACATCTGGCTCTCCAGCAAATTTTCCCGTCAGTGGACGATAGTTTAGTCGGAATACTTTATCCAGTATGCTTAGCGTTATTTTGCTCATGCTCCGTGCGTCGATAGCGGAAAAGTCCGGAAATTCATTCAGCTTGAACAGGGAACGCCGTTCTTTCGATGCTCGAGGATCACAACTTTCGAATCCATACAAAATCTACATAAAATCAGACTGAACACTTTTGATGCCGACATTGTTAGCTTGTAGTTTTACGCAAAAATACAGATTTCTGTAACAAAATGCAAGGACGTGATGCCCTGCAGCGAGTGCGCGCTACAGGAAAGGTCACGGACATAATAGAACGATCAGTGTACCTGACTGACCGAAGAATATCCAAAAAGTCATCGATACATAATGGCGAAAAACTGTCATGTTCCGCGACCGGTTAAGGTGAGCTTTTGCGTTCGATCGGAGAGATTCTTATGCACACATGCAGCGATTTTCCGGCACACATCTCTTTGGTCGACATGCATATGTGTTTTATTCGGGCAATGAATACACACTTCACAGACAATCTCGGGAAAGTGTAATCCAGCGTTTCCACTTTGTACAAACTCGCCGCGCTCGAGCTTGCTGTGCCGTATCCAGTAACTTGAAGATTTTGAGCCAAACTTCCGGCGGGATGTTCTTGTTAATGTCGGTGCACGTCGCCTTCTGTGACAGGGCGCTCACTGCTGTTCGCCACGGATCGTTCAGCGGAATCCGGGTCGTGCTGGAGTAGCTCCATTGTCCTTTTCAGTAGATGTGACAGACCAGGCAACAGACACCGAGGTGATCCGCTAGCACAATGAAAATTGCCTGATAATCATCATTATCAGGCTCATTGATGAAATCACAGTGAATATCAGCAATTGTCACGTTACCGAAGACCAGATACCGGCAAAATTCCCGATAATTCTGGCTAAATTCAAAGACGGGAATGCCATCCCGTAGAACGAGATGAGCATTGAAACAGTGAAAAAACGGTAGTTCCCAACCTGAGAGAACCAGCGTCTCCGGGGGTACAGCCCGAAAAATATCCCAAAAATTCTGGATGATATTGAGGACTTGCCATAGACCAGAACCGGTTAATGTGAGCTTTTGCGTTTGAACGGAAAGATTCTTCCGCGCCGGACTGCTGTTCTGTGTCCAAGAACTTGAAGATTTTTAATAGTACTCCCCGCTGACGCGGAAACCACATGCAAGAGGAAACAAATCCAGATGCACGACAGAAACCACTTCCGTTCTAACTCACTGATAGAGCTCTTCGATGTTACTGTGAATCCCTGTCTCGTAGCTAAATCCCTAATCTTCCCTGAATCTTGAACACTGTGTGCAAATAAATGAACGAAGGCGATCAAAGCTTTTCCGTACTTTTAATCACGATCATCCATCTGATCTCACTCAAGACTGATCGGCCAAAACACAGGCGCGATCCTTTTATAGGCTAACCGCAGCATTACGACAGCTGACAAACAGGGAAACAGCAGAACAGAGATCTGTAGCGAATGAGCAGTAAAACATGGGACAGAGTCTATGCAACGAGACTGGCGTAATGAAAAGTACATGACCGGAAGTAACAACGTAAGAAATACGGGTATCGCGTCACCGCGGAATGATTTTGTGGATGTCGGGACACATTGCTCAAATCGTGAAATTCCCAGGTTTAGTCTTCACAGTCACCAAAGTATACCAAAACAGTTATACAAAGCATAGTGCGCCACGTAGCCTGGTACTGCATAGTGAAACGATTCAGTGGGCATAATTCGACAGACTCTGGACCAACTGTCTTCTTATTTCTTCCCGAAGCACATCGGGCTGTTTTTGCAGATTGAAGGGTTATTCAGAATGTTGACTTGTATCTTTGCTGACTCGATACAGACTACACAGAGGAGCTGCTAAAGCAAAACCGGCAGTTAATCACGTGATCACCGGGAGTCGGTGTGACTGTTGGTACGTTACCGTTCACAAAATTATTAGGCTGGTACCATTTATAAAAGCCGTTGCACATGATGCGTCAGTTACCGTTGCTACACGAAGTTAACCATAACGGTCTTCTCTTAGGATGTCTTACTTTTTGTTGTATGCTTCTGCATATTTTGTTCACAGCTCATTTGCAACCGGACTTACAGTCATTGTTAATGGTGTTCGAAATCTTCGGCCGAAAGATTCTTTTTTGCATCGCGATATTTATACTGGTAGTTGCATTTGCCATCGTCAAAAGTAATTCGTACAATCCCACCCAAGGTCCTTGCATAATTTCCCATAATAAATCGTGCTGTTCTGGAAAGTTTGAATTCTTTTGTTGATCTTGTTATGCCGGCTTATAGTGATCCTGGGCTCCGATGAAGACCTGAAATGCTAATACAACAAAAGGCAATCATCGTCAGTTATTGCTGCCGGTATTTATGCTGTTTCCGTTACTAAAAATTGTTTTGAATAATGTAAATTATGTGAGCCTTGGTCAAGTGCACTAGTCTTAAACGAAATTTTCCATAAGTTCTGGGGAGATCTTGTCGAAGTAGTTCAGGTGATTATCCATAAATGCCGCACGCTAACGATTTACTTAAGCAGTCTGGCCATTATAATCAGCGCTCCAGAATTGCAGCTTCTCTTCTGAGGTTCCTTCATAGTTAAAGTGTAAGGCAATGTTGCCGCTTCTGTGCATAATACTCGCATTGGGCGCATTGCTCCAGACCGGTGCGGCGACTGTTCCACCTTCTAATGCGGGCTGCGGTGATTCCAGAATTAGGCTATGTCTACACGAGCCGATATTGTACGCGGCAAACAACCCCCAAGCATTGGTCCTACTGTACAAGATTGGCAATCGAAAGCTGGATGAGATTCCCTCGCTCTTTATGAACAATAAAAACTTTATGGCCACAATATATAATTTGAGAAATGAATCGTTGGAAAAGATTCCCTCGGCCCTGATGAACCACCCACAACTCATGGCTATAACATACAAGATGAGCAATCTATCGCTGGATAATATTTCCACGGTCCTGATGAATAATCCACAATTCATGGCCACAATTTACAAGATAAGCAATCTATCGGTGGATGAGCTTCCCTCGCAAGATGAGCTTAACATCCTTTGCCAGTAAGATTTGCTTCCGTCATTGCACTAAGACACAATTGTTATAAAATATGTATTACATACGAACAATCAGCCGCAATTACAAGTACTTACAAGTAAACCGTATGATGGAAATAAACGCGCTACCCATATTAACAAGACTTAATAAATCTGGTGATCACGGGACAATTTTTTATTCTGTTCCCTATAATTTGAAATTTTACAGGTATTTATGCTTGACATAGCCTATGGAGAGAACTTGATTTATTCGATTGTAATCTTGTCAGTTGCCACTTAGTACATAAACAGCTACAGCATTAATAACTGTGAAGACATAATTTTTTACTGTTTGTGCTCGACTCACGTAATGCCGGATAGGTTAATTGTAATTGTGATCGTGATCGTTCATACTGTATTTGTGAACGTGTATACGGCGAGTTTTGATAAGTGCAGCCGAGATTCGCGTCTGAACGTGAACACGATTGGCGATATGACCTCACCCGCTTAGCAAATCACTTCGTTATGTAATTACTCCGTCGGGCGCTGGTGTGTGGATCTGCTTGCATGCAGACGACGAACACATCCTTATCAGTGCACTATAACCGGAAGTCTGGAGCCGGCCACTGACAGAGATCTGAACTCGCAATTATTGACGAATGCATATACTTACCATTTATTAGTAAGTAATAACAATCCGGTGCTTCACATGGTGCGGGCCCAAACTAGGGTTTTCGTAATACTTCGTTATCAGAAAAGTTAAATAAAACAACCACGGTGGGTTCGGTTTAGACTAAATTGCTTTCCCAAGTATGTTTTGCTGGAAAGGTTGCAATCTTGATTGGTCCCAACTCAAAGAGCAAATTCTCCTGCGTTTCCAGCCTTGTGCAGACTTACCTGCAGATTCTATTTACCAGTCTTGAGTAAACAAGAAAACAAATTATACCTGAGTTCAAGGGTCCGAAAGTTCTAGCTGATTATCCCAGCAGGTTATCCCAACGACAACCGCTAATTTTGCCGGTAATGCTGGTACGTTATTGCAGTTGGCAGCTGCTCTTTGTATTTTAGTGAACTTTTATGGTACGTTGGCACCAGTTCCGTGCATTGTGCACTAGCTATGCAGAACAACTGTCAAGGGCGTGCTCCACTGACTTGCATGATACACGTTACGATCTGACCTGTCTGGATGCTAATAATCATTCCCGTTAATTCGAGACTGAAATTCATAATTATCGTCGGACCGTCACTAATTAGAATCTGATATATGTGCAAGCAAACACGAGTTGTGACTGGCAGTGACTGTGGTTGTTTAGGTTGCAATCAACGGCGGCTGATTGTATAGGAGACTGCATTAAGCAGTGCTCGGCATCCATACCGAACGCAACCAACTCCCACGAGTTCGTCAACGGCACAGTGGCAGTTTTACGCTCACTTTGCGCTCGGCCAAACTTGTTCAGCGATGTCAAGTTGCCCCGCTGAGTGTAACGAACAGTCGGAACAGTCGGGTGTCAAGCTCGGCAACAGTTCCTGCTGGGACAGTGTCAACGATCCCTTTTATTGGTTAGACTCCAGCCGCGTCACCATTACGCCAACTGATCCGGATATAAGCGACTCTCGAAGTTTCTTTCACGAGTACGATGTACTGAGCGTTATTTGTTGGTACGTTGTAAAAGTGGATTGTAAATTCGTTCATTCGGAGATGTGCTATAATGTTTGTCTTTTAGCTCGATAGACCAGATGCGTCAGTGTGCAAAGCAAGACTTTACCGGCACTTGCTCTCGACAAGCAAATGCCGTTTTCAACGAATTCTTTCAGCTGTTCGATAGCTCGTATTCCTGCTCCGGACGCCTAGAAGGATGCGATACTGATTCGTAGCGCATCAGAACCGAAAAGAACGGATGTCGTTTGCCGAATTAATTACTCGGACAAGTAGCAAAGGCATCGGATGTGACCTAAAAGTCCCGGTTCAACTGTAACAACACTAAAGTTTATTGTCATACCGTATTGTTCACCGTCTGGTACCATGTTTGCTTTAATGCAGTATTCAGCAAAGTGCGCTTCAGTAACCAAGAGAAAAAACATAGTACTGCTGAAGAGATATAGCTGTAAATTGGCCCGCACCACAGTTTTCGCTTGGAGTCCTTAAAAAAGTGATAATTATGCGGATTTCATTTGAACTTGTAGTGGCACGTCAGCAGCTACATCGATATACACCGATACACATAACAAGCCAGTTAAAGCAACTTCGAGCCACTGGAACGCGCGCGAAAAAGCGAAACTAAGATGCAAAGCCACTTTCGCCGTTGTATTACCAGAAAAGTAAAATTGAAACAACCCTTCAAAAATAATTAAAAATAACCCTTTAATGATTAAAAATCAACTTTGAAGTATATATACCACGCGAAGCTAGAGTCTGGTGTGTTTTACTGCGAGCAACATCAGAGTATCATCAACGTGGCTTTATTGGACTACTTGGACTTGTACGACAGACTGGACTATCGACCTTGGTAAATCACCTGCGTTCTTCCCCAACTCACGAACGCTGTGCTTGCAAAAGCTTGTTTTTAACAATTTTATCAACCAACAAAATCTGACATCTATAATCTGATCAAGCCAGCGTATATCGTTTACAAAATACTCTCCATAGCATAATTTTTCGGCCACTCTTTCTTCCGCCCTGCCTTCCACGTTTGTTTGCGGTCCTTCTTGTGCAAATTAGCAATGTATTTCACGGGCGCATTTGTGATACTGCTTCTGGCCGGGATTAGCTCGGCGACATCTCGCTGCGATCGTCTACCGTTCCCGCCATGTGTAATGCCAGTACTGACGTACTTCATGAGCCCCGAAGGACGACAGCTGAGGTCAATTATGGACATCACCGAAACGCAAGTGGCTTCCGTTTGCAGGTATTGCAGGTTTGCAGGTATTGCAGGTTTGCAGGTATTGCAGGTATTGAGGTAAAAGTGTCAGTTTGTCTGCAGTTAACAATAGCTACATGATTGTCTGGGAATGCATTTTTCGTTATTGGACATCACAAGCATAATAATATCGTGAATGAGTGTCTTGGTTTGTGCGTACTGGTATTTTCAGCATCGATAATAATTTTTATACAGATTTGTTTCTACACGTACGAGGACATCGACATACTGTGCGCCGCCTACGTCACTCATACTTGCAACGCGCCACCCCATTACGCTGCGCAGGCAGGAAGCTACAGCATGCGCCGTGAGTCACATGGCTGGTGGCGCATCGCAGGCATGTGTGACGTAGGCGGCGCACAGCATGTCGATGTCCTCGTACCCATGATTATGTACGCGATCGACATTATTCAGTATTTAACATTGATTAACTCATAACGTACGAGCACAGTGTGCTACCAGTTACAGTTTGCGGATACATATTCCAGCCAAAATATTATGTGACGCCAATATTATACTGGGATTTAGATGAATAAAGACAGTAACTGTAAAGTGATTTCCAGAGAAATTCGCACAGCCTTCCAGTGCATCACCGACACCGGTGCGGCGGAGCGTTGTATTCCCAGCGATCTTACCGAATTCAGAGAGTTCCTGACCGGTGTCAACAATCTGATGAATGTCTGCGATCGTCCTGATCTGTACAGCAAAACGCGTCTGTTAATGCAGTGCGGCAAGACCTTGAACGAGACGCGCGGCAGCAGGTCAATAGGCTGCGCTAGCATCACCGTCAGGGAAGCCATGACAGATATCGCAGGTCCGCAGAGCCTTCTCCCCAGCGAAATCATCGGGCACTGGCGAGCTGGGGGTATTATGAAGAAACTGTGCTGGTATGCGGTTTGTATAATAGACAGAACTGGAAGCCCCGTTAATTTTGTCATCGTTGAAGAACCCGCGTTAACTTTGTGATCGTTGAAGAATCCGCGTTAACTTTGTGTCTTTTGATTACATTCGTCGATCGTACTGTTTGTACTGATATTTATGATACTTTTTGAAGTAAACTTTAAGTAAGCTGGGCGATGTGTGAGCCCCTTGGCTTGGTATTTGCATAAGTTAGTACATCATGATCATAATTATATAGCGAGCTGATTCGATTCTATATGACGAAAGCCGACTACCTGTTACGAAAAATAACTGTTTTGGCTTCTGTGGTTGTCCTGCTGCGACAATCTGTCCATTCGCGAATAAGCCGCAAGTTGTTAATCACGTTGAATATCGTTTAGTGACATACAGTACTACAAGACGTGTAGTGGAACTGAAGTGGCGGACAAGTGTGGAGCGGAAGCGCAGCAGATTGAGGACGACATCCAGCACGCTGTCAGGGCAGCTTTCAACTGCAACGGCGCGCGTGTGGCCAACTGTCCCGCTCGAGCAACGCCCACGGAAGGGGTATATGTCAATGTAGATTTAGACGTGGCCTTCGGTTATCTATTGACAAGCATCTCCGGCATGGGTGCTTCTAAACTAAATAAACAATACCACTTTAATAACTATTGATTCATAATAATTAACGCGACGGTCTACAAAATGCTGTGAAGTTGAGTACAGAGGACTTACACTTCGCCGATTACTTTTTGATTATGTAATTTTCTGGTATCCTGATCTGTGGAAAGATGGCAGTTGAAAACTTACGCACTAAGTTAACCGAAGCTGAAATGCCGTGCACCACAGAAACTACTTACGCTATTAGCTTGGTGAATGTGTCATCTGGCTCCGCAGTTTCCGAAATTTCCCGATTCGGGTCAAATAGTTCCGTGTGAATTTTCTTCACAACTGCTGATTTCTGGTCAACGCTCATCGTGCTCAGCCTTTTAAAGTTGACCTCCAGATGCTTGTACTGGGGAACGATCTCGAACTCTCCTTTGCCAATTACCGCGTATTCGAAT
>JAQGAU010003868.1:0-12459 GCA_034698045.1 Paramacrobiotus richtersi
AGCAAGAGATTTCCGGTACTTATCGTTAATTATTTCGCGTGGAGAAGAAAGTTTGAATTGTTGTGAGTTTGAACCGTTATTCTCGATTATATGGCTCTGCTAAATTTTAGTAAAGCTATGGACATTTCAGATTCTAGACGGACCACTTTTATATTTTTTTGTAAACAAATATATTTCACATCCGTCGATAACTCTCTTGAGTAGATGTTTTTGTAAATTTCACAAGTGTTGTGATCTTTAAGAATACAAAATAACAGCTACAAAAAAGCGTTTCATAGAAGTTATATCTGGCGTGTAAACAATATTCGAGCTAGAAAATCTAGTATGTGTACGCTGCCGTAAATGTTGCATCGTTGCCAGTGCTTACTACATGTTTCGAAACACTAATTATTTGCCACTGCACTACGAAGCGCTCAAAATGTAAAGCAGCTGAACGAGAAAGGTTTTGTCCGTGCATATGTATTATCGTAGTCATGGACTCAGTGCTAATCAGATTATGGTAAAACCTACTGAAAATCGTTACCGTAAAGGTCGTACTGATATCAGACAGAAATTTACATTGATTCCGCTATCTTGTGCAGAAATCACCGCCGGGACATTCAACCGCGAAGCAGCCAAAAGCCTCATCACCGTCAACCTCACCACCAGCGACCGGTCCATCCTGGAACTGAACGGGAACCTGTCCTTCCGTCTGCGCACCCTGGAGAACAACACGTTGATCTTCTACCTGGGCTCCTTATCCGGTCACAGCTTCCTCGCTCTTCGTCTCCTCAACGGCCAACTCGTCCTGCAGGCCCGCCTGATCGACACGGTGGAGACCATACTGGGTCCGATGAAGTTTCTATCCGACGGGAACTACTATTACATTCACGTAGATCGGGTCCACCCCATTGTCCGGATCGGCGTGGATAACGGGAAGACGGTGGTGCAGGAGCTGGTGTCCGGGAGCCCCTTGGTGGCGGAGGTGCTGTTGTTGGGGGGCAGTGTCAGGGGGGCGGTTGGGGGGAAGGTCAAGCGGCAGATTTCGGATGGGGTCAATCGGGAGAGTGTCGTGGATGGGGGGATGTTCAAGGGTGTACTGCAGGATGTCAGGTTAGTAGTGTGAGAATAGCCGGTGGGAATGTATGTGAATTTTTTTATTGTTATTTCTATAATACGGTAATTTTTGATTTATCATGGAATTTTTTAGAAATAAATTAGAATTTTTATCACGAGACTACTGGGCATTGTCTTACAGTTGGCTTGTTTAGGGAGTACAAGAAGTATTTTCGCAGAAGTTTTGAAATATGCGTCATTTATTAGTAATTATGAATGGTATGATTTTTTATTTTCACTATTTTGGCATATTTGAGATTGTTAAGTGGTGATGATGAGCTGTGAAGGAATATAATCATTCTTGAGCTGTATTGGACAGGAATGAGTCGTAGTACAGTGGCTGAATCATGAAAACTGCCGGATGGCTAAAACGTACAGTCGTAAACCAACTGAATTTAATTAATGATTTATGAATCTGTGGTGCTTCCATACTCTGATTTTTTTAAACTTGTGCTTACCAGGGTTATGTATTGCTGAATTAACTGTCTGGGAAACATATCTGAAACCGTCTGCAAGTTTCCGGTGATAGTGCAACTGCATCACTGGAGCCTGTTGGGCAGACTGTGTATTTTTGTCCGTTTTGTGCTAATTAAATAATAAATTAAATAACTTATTAATAAATACATAATAAATAAAAAATAAAAAATATTAGCCTGTGTATTTTTGTCCGTATAATAATAATTAAATAATAAATTAAATGACTTATTAATAAATAAATAATAAATAACTTATTAATAAATAATGAAATAAATTAAATAACTAATTAATATACATACTGCTTTGTTATTTCCGTTATTATCAGACTAAAATCAGCTAACTGCAAGCAGTGTTTATCTGTTACAACTGTGGACATGTTGGGTAGGTTAAATGGAAAGTTGGTGCCATTTTTCGAGATTGCCGATTCGGGAATGTTAGAAGGACTACCCGGATTGATGAAGGATGTGAGCGTCAGTGAGGTGGCCGAGGGCGTCAGAAGCGATGAGACGTGCAAGGTCAACCCGTGTGAATATGGAGGATCGTGTCAGGTCACGTGGAATGATTTCCGGTATGCTTTTGTGGGAATGTGTTTTAGCGACTTGTTTTTTTTGTCAGGTTATTTTCTTGTTTTTTTCCCCGTAGCACTGCTCTGTTTGATTTATTGGAAATTTTTGTAATATGCACATTGTGTTGTCGATTCGCTTTGTGGCTGATATTCGTCTAAAAATTTCTGCATCACATTTTACGCGGTATCAGTCTTTTCTTAAATAATTTATGCTGATCGTTTGGCGATGTTTGCTGTTTCCTAAAATTATCGCGAGGTTTGTTCCTTGTGCTGTTGTTGTTTTTTGTTATGATTAATTTTGGTGAAATTGTCTGGAATATTTTCATGGACAGTAGTATTTTATCGTTGCAGATGCGTTTGTCCGGTGGCCTTTCGAGGAAAGACATGTAACCTGCCAAATTTCTGCCTATCGAATGAATGTCCGTCTCCATATGCGCAGTGCAGGAAACTGGAAAATGATTACGAATGTAGGTGTTCCCGTGTACATATGGTAGAAACATTATATTCTACAGGATACTCTGTTGGAAATATGTGCATCAGTCCTTCGGCCTTAGTGAAAAAGCACATTGTTACTAATATTTTGTCCAGGGTTTACAAGGCCGTTAAAGCTTCAGCAGTGTTATATACAGAACATTCGTAGTGCAGTGGCACTAAAAACAGTAATTAATGATCTATATCCTGCCTTTGTAATCAGTGAGCAACGTATTATACAAATGATATCTAAATCTTTCTGTTTTTATTGCCAGGGTTCTGAATAGAGACAATTGTGAATTCCAGTATGCTATTCTGGAAATAATACAGTCTCCCTCTGAAAAACAACATCTGACATAAATTTTTTAGGTATTACAAACGTGACCTTTCTGGACACCCATTCCTCCATAACCTACACGCCCACATCCCACATGATCCAGTTCCGCAAAGTCGCGTTCCGTTTCCGCACCCGTTTGACCGACGCATCCAATCTCCTGCAGATCAACAGCGCTAAACACTACCTGCGGATCTACATCAAATCCTCCCGCATCCAGATTGAATACCACCTGGCCTCGCCGTCCGCCATCACCATTGACCGGCCGATCAATGACTCGTTGTGGCATACGTTCGAAGCGGAATTCCTCGAGGCTTCGATGAATATTGCCATTGATGGGCAGAGTTTCACGCAGGAGGTCCCAAGGTTTGATTTCCCCTTGAGTGCGGTGTTGGTCGAATCGGAGGCCGCGGTGCAGTTGGGCGGAGGGTTCGTGGGATGTTTGGATGATGTCCGATAGGTAACAGGACACTGTTGAAGGTTTAGGTTAATTCATTCTATGTACTGCTCATCATACGCATGATATTCATAATTTACTTTTTTTTATACGTAATGTAGTATAAATTTCCCGAATTTTTGTCAAACCACTTTTGGCGTGTGCAACCCCGACCGTATGATGTACAAATTGCTCTGACAATATGTCAAGCAAGCAGCCCTACTGTATGCGATACTTATCTCGCGTCCAAGTCGCAATATACTAAAGCACTGGGTAAAATGGGCGCCAGATTCCGCTGGCGATATTTTACCATTATTGTCAGTATTGTCGAGCTGTCGATAAAGCGGCGATGGGGCCGGATGAAGATCGAATTCGTTCTCGACAAATTAAAAAAGTTTCTTCGAAATTTTGATTGTCTAGTATTTGCGGAATTTTGTTAACTGCACTTGAGACGAATCAGGACGTGAATTCACAGCCACTGCTCCACGAAACCTGTAGATAAAACTACTGCTGAATTGAGGTTTGCAGTACTTAATACGTAATTATGAAAACTTTCATGTGTATGAATGAAAATAATGAAAACTATTGTTTTATGTGTTCTAATTCACACTACTACTATTTTGTATACATTTTCGCCCGAGTTCAGTTTAAGTTTATTTAAAATTAAAATCAATAAAAGATTGGTTTACGTAGATTTTGAGTAGATTCAGTTTGAGTAAATTTTGCTGGTCAGGTTTGTGCAAGTGATCTGACGTTTAAAACTGATGCCTTTCAGGTTCCTTTCTCCTTCCCGTCTTCCCGGAAATGAAAAGTCGACCCGTCAGCCGCATGGTGAGGCTAACCAAGATGGTGGGCATCGAGTACGGATGTAAGGGCAAAGACTTGTGTGTCACGAATCCCTGTCAAGGTATCGGTCTCTGTGTGGATTTGTGGAACGACTTCCGTTGCCAGTGCGATCCGGATGTCGATGGAGCCGTGTGTAATGAAGTGGGAGGGAAGAAGAGTCGCATTGATACACGAATCGATGGGGGCAGCTGCGAGGGCGTGACGTGTCAGAATGGGGGCGTGGTCCACTGTGTGGAGGGCAATGTAACGGAGGTGGTGTGTAACTGTACCGATGGATACACTGGCAAATGGTGAGTTTTAGTAGTTGATTTTAATGCAGGATTTTTTGAAATAATTGTTAATAAATAAATAAAATTTTTCAAATAATAACGATAATAAGTAATTAAACTAAAATCATTTTCAGTAGTTAGATTTTTATTGTTTATTTCTGTTTTTGTAATCGCTATTCTGTTTCGTTATTTAGCATTTACTGGTTAAAGGAAGTTTTCTGGAAGTTTGTTTTTCTGAATGGCCGTTTTTTTATTTTCTGATCGGTCTAAATGGTGATCTGCTAGCCATTTTTTTATCCTTTTCGATTTGCTTGATCCACATTGCGTTAAAATCTGGGTAGCGAATGTGAAATTAAAAATATTGAAAATTGAGACTCTGAGAGTACAGTAAGCTGTTTTCCCTGGAGAAAAAAATGCAGGAATGCGGATATACTGAACCATTTATTGTAAATGTGTATTTTCGTGAACGTCATTCTTATTGTCATTTATTATGTTATTACTGCCACTGTTCTGCGAATTCAACCACTTGTGTATATTTTCTATATGCTGTCAGAACGAAAAGTTTATCTTTTTTAAGGTTTAGATTATTATTTCTTTATGTAACTTTCGGTGTGATTTGCGCAGCAACATGAATGCGTTTAGTAAAAGAACGATACGCAGCGGCAGTACCAAAGTTACTTCAGAAGCGCAAGCCGCAGCTGGATGACTGTCAGTGGAATAATGAGATTTATTTGTTGTAGTGTTTACAACGGTGGCATTAATGCCACCGTCTTTTACAGTTTGTTCGCACAATGTACCGAAAGTATGAAATAAAAAAAAAACTGAAAAAAAAAATATTGAGTTAACAAACCCGAGAAAGACAACCATGAAATCGGATAGCTTAGCAAATAGTCTATAAAAAAGACTGAAATAAATATGAATATAAAATAGTGAAATGAAATAAAAAATTAAACAAAAACTACATAAATGAAGCTAAATAAAACAAATTAGATAAAATAATTGATTCGCGTATAAACATGGAAAATGCTGTGATAGGTGTGAAGTATCCCAGGCCGTTCCCGTGTCCGCCTCCCCCGACAACCTGGCCATCATCCTGGGCGTGACCCTCAGTTTTGTCGGTCTAGTCGTCATGGGCGCCCTTTTAGCCTTCTGCGTAACCGCCCGCAAACGGCGCGCCGAACGGGGAACTTACTCACCCAGTCGGCAGGAGATCTTCGGTTCGCGCGTCGAAATGGGCCAAGTGCTCAAGCCGCCGCCCGAGGAGCGACTCATATAGCGGGATCTGTTCATCTTCTTTGTGGGAACGTGTCTTTGGCCAAAAAGGATGTCCTGCCATTTTGGGACAATTTGCGTCCGCTTCGTCAGTCCGTCGGGAAGATTGTGACGGGTTTGGTTTATTGTAGTGTTTTAATGGTTTTATCCGTGTTCTCCTGGGGAAGTGTGGTTTTTATATCGTTTGGCAGCTGCAAATGTTTGGGTTGTGCTCAAGACGTATTTTGCCCGTGTTTTATCTTGGGATAATTTTTATTTAATTTTTTTGTACATTTGCTGTATTTTTCTGGCCGTTTATATGTTTGTACACTTTTCTGGTGATGTTTGTACTGGATCTGGACAGTTTGGCGGCTTTTTTCAGTTTATATTCAATAAACATCAAACTGCAATAAAAATGAAATGAGATCAGATGTCAGAAATATTTATTATTATCATGAAAAATCGGAAAGGTTGAGGAACGCTAGTAATAGCGACAGATTGTTTGCCGTATATCTATAAAAGTTTCGGAAAAATCTAAACAGATGCTGAAAAATATGCTCCGTTTTACCAACAGAAAGTTCTCGTATTACAACGAATTACGAACTGCGGAGTTGATATCGATAAGTACCATGTCCATGATCCCGCGCAGCCCTGTCAGAGTGCAGCGACTTCAACTGCTTGGAAATGTCCAACGCCTCGCTGAATATCGACAATAATTTTCAGGTAAGATTTTGTGGTTTGGCAGTCTATTCCGGTCGATACTGTACAAATAGTTTCCAAACGTAGTGATTGCTGATTAATGTTTAACGTTCAGTTGTCGGTTTTCCAGTAGTATGCGAAATTTCCACTGTCATGACTCCTGCTCGGTTTTCTAATACTTTGTAAATTTTAAACAGTGTTGTGCACGGTTCGTTTCATATATAACACGCCCGACATGTTTCTTCGGTACTTCGGGTTTTTTATACAATTGCCAGGTAGTTGTTTTACATGTAAAGGAGTTACGTGGAGTAATTTGGTGAATCCGTCCGGTTTGACCATGGGTATTATTGTAGAGGAATCGTAGTGTAGTGGCCCAAGGTCCGTCCCGATATATATACATATCAGTCCGACTATGCGTTCTGCAAACCGAATTAATGGATGAAATTCGACAACAGTTTTTATACCTGGACTTTTATAGATTTTCTTTAATTATGTGGTTTCGTAGTGCAGCGGCACGAATGTCAGTTCTTCCATCCAGTCGTAGCCGCTAGAAAAATCAACCAAAAATTCGGGGTAAATTTCCTTTTAACAGTATTTTGCTATGCATGAGCGTGATTCGGATGAGATTATAAATAAATATTACCTGCGCAACAATACCATGAAGGTATTTTTTTACACGATCGGCGTTTCGTTTGTTTGGTTGCGATGTTAACGTTATAATACTCGTGGATGGTGTTGCATATCAGTGAAGTTATTGATTGTGTAAATGATACCCTGTGTATTATTCGGTCGGATATGCAGTACGAAATGCGGTATTGTGTCAACGATTTTTCTAACCGCTGTCCATAATAGCGTGCATTTTTTAGCACTAGCCGTGCTAGCTGTCGAAAGCTGGTGTAGAAAGTCGAATGTTTAGACGATCACTTTTACGATTTCGTTTCGACCAGACTCGAAGTCCCTAACGGGTTGTCTGCTCTTGATAAGTAAGAAGTAATAATAAGTAATATTGTCGTAATAAGTAATATTCTCGAGCAAATTTGTGGATATCTATGTATGGTAACTATCAATTCGCGTCTTTTCAATTAATTAAAATTTTTAGTGTTTTTGTTAATAAGTGTGTCTTGCAAGAATGAAAAACATTTCAAGTGTTCAAAATTTTGCGCCAAGCATGGTCGTTGAATGCATGGTAACTAACACGAAAAATATTATTTTATGGGGAAAGGTCGACTGTGTCGCTGGACTGCGATTTCACTGTCAGACTACTGTAAGTTTATAACCACGTCTGCGAAGTGCATGTAAGTCGCGATGATTTGTTGAGGCTAAATTAGTCTCCGTGAACATGACTGCTGTCTTTTCAGTAAACTGCAGCATGCGGATAACGTAGAATATGCTGGTGGAAGAACTGCTGGTGGCCTTCGACAGTACCGCCATCTTCTCGATTCAGATCGTCCACCAGAAAGTGGAGCTGGCCCTGGAACGACCCGGGGAACGGCGGGCCGTGACCTTTGAGCAGGGCGTGACGGACGGCAAGTGGCGGAGTGTGGGGTGGGTATTTTGTTAGCGTTTCAATTTTCTTATGATTTTTTGTCACGATTTGGCACAAATTCTGATATTTCTCGCTGAGAACAGTAATGCACTGTAAAATTACTGCGAGTTGATTTATCGTTCGATTGATATTGGATTACAAGAAGTATGTTATCGCAGTACGAGAAATCCGGAAATAGTAGTGCGCTTCTAGTTTAGACTGTTTAGTGCAGCTTTCGTTTACTTATACGCTGTTTTTCGAATTATGTTTGCCAGCTTGTTCGGTTTCATTCTTGTATTTAGACAAATAGTTAAAACGGTTAAATGGTGAATAGCACTGAAGGAAACTGAAGTCAATCTACAGCTGGTTTGTTAAATTACATGATTGTTGGGCTCGGACGCTCAGAAGACTCTCATAGTTATGGATGATTCGTAGTACAGTGGCTAACTGTGCTTTCCACCCATATCGCGGCGTATAGTCGTAAATCAAGCCAAATTTGATGCAGTTGCAGATTTTAACAGTTAGATATTTTTGGCTTGGCCATACTGTTCATGTGACTCGGTATTGTTCAAGATTCATCTTCAGAGCCGCTTTCTGGAGTTTTTTCATAGCAAATCTAACTAGTCAGAACTGCAATGGTCATTCGTCGTTCAAACTGTGGACATGTTGAATAGGTTAAACGGATGGTGCCATTTTTCGAAATTGCCGATTCGGGAATGTTAGAAGGACTGATGAAGGATGTGACCTTCAGCGAGGTGGCCAAGGGCGTCAGAAGTGATGAGACGTGTAAGGTCATCCCGTGTGAATATGGAGGATCGTGCCAGGTCACGTGGAATGACTTCCGTGTATGGTGTTAGGGAAATGCGTTTGTGTCCAGCGTTTCTTGATAAGCTATTTTCTGGTGTTATTTACCTTTTTTTTAAGTGTTGTATTGTGCGATTTACTTTGTTGTAGTGTTGTATTGGAAGTTTATTTTAAATACCTTTGTTATTGATCATTACAATACATATTTTGCTTTTGCTATTGAAATTCACACGGATATTTCTGTGGCACACAATTTCTACAGCTTGGTTTGTGTTTAATTATGTTGAATTTTTCGCCGATGCTTGCTGTTCTTAACGCAGGTGTATCTTTTTTTTATCGTCTATACCATATTTGTAGCTTTACATGTTTTAGATGCGTTTGTCCGGTGGCGTTTCGAGGAAAGACGTGCAATTTGCCCAACTTTTGCTTGTCGAATGAATGTCCATCTCCATATGCGCAGTGCAGGAAACTGGAAAATGATTATGAATGTACGTATTTTAACCTCATTCTCATGTTTTACCTCTAACATTCCATTGTGGAACGTAGATATTTGCTGTTCGCATCAGGTTTTGACTTTGGTAATGTCGTCAGACTCATATATCGCAGTTGACATTTTATCAGGAGTTCTTTTTGTACGTTGTTTACATGCCGTAACTTTACTCGTAAACTAAACCATCTGTGACACTTATTTTTCGGTGAACACGAATATTTTTTATCTGCAAAATCGAGATTCCAAGACGAATGTTGTATGGTTATTATTACGGAACTGGCGCACAGTAATCAGGCCTGCAAAGGCCATACAAGCCCACTTTAAACAACAGCAATAAGAATATTCGTAGTGCATTGTCACGTATAAATCAAGTACCAAACCGTGTTTATCATTATTGCATATAGTAATTACGGTACGTGTGTATGTAATGCAGAAATGTTCCCAAATATTTTCTATTTTTTTATTGCCACGATGCCGAATCCCATTAGTCTGCATGCAGTTTGTTATCAATAATCAAAATTATACTTTAAAAGCGTTATCTGGAATGTGGTGCTTCCAGGTGTTACCAACGTGACCTTTCTGGACACCCATTCAGTTATAGGAAAGTAACTAGTGTTAGGATGATGATGCGACGGGTAAGCATGAGACCGGCAGTTCCAAATGTGAGTGAGGGGCATTCGTAAACAGCTGTTTTTCGAATTATGTTGACCATTTGGAAGCACTAATGCTCTTTTTATGAATCTGATCTTTTTTCGACATAATGTTAACTGGTCAGTAGCACTGAAGGAATCTGAAGTGTGTCTGACTGTTATTTTGTAAATGATTGGGTTTGGTCGACTGTTTAGTTATGGATATATCAAAACTTTACTTGTTTTCCGACTGTATATTTCTTTTCCAGGCGGTTTCCATACCACAGTGTTATACGTTAAAAAACAAAAACACATTATCCATGTCCTGGGTTACAGTTGCTCTCTTCAGTTGTAGAGAATTCGTAGTACAGTGGCTGACTGCGGGATCCGGTCGTAAATCAAACCAAACTTAGTAGGGTTTCAGATTTGCAGAGGATTTTGAGAGTAATATATTTTTTGGCTTGTTCTGGTAATAATTATGACATGTCAATAAATTACGCTGTTCAAGAGCCATATTCGGTTGCCGCTCACATTTCTTGTGGTACTTCTAATCTGACTAGTCATAAAACTGACGCTGAAGATGAGTTTCCTTCGTTGATAGGTCACTTAATTTGGCTCTGACCGTATTTGTATGTAGTTTATCATCTTTCTAGTCGTTTGTCCGGTGCAGCGTTTCGAGCTGACAGACCTGTAATTTGCCAAATTTCTGCTTATCAAATGAATGTCCATCTCCATATGCGCAGTGCAGGAAACAGAAGAATGATTATAAATGTTCGTATTTTACCTGTACGTATTTATTAGTTTGCAGTCGCTTTTCAGATCGCAGTTTCTAAACATTAGGAGGTATATTTTGGCTGCGCGTGGATGGTTCCCTAATTTTAATTCTGTTTTTATGAAAGGTCAACAGATGTTTATTGTTTCTAAGACATATCATATGTGAGGTGAGGCACCTGTGAGGACGCAGTGACGTAATGTGACTGTTTACCCTAATTCAACGACTTTGTATGAATGTTCAGTGTGAAGTGGGAACTATCAAGATTTTGCTATGCATGAGGTTGATTCGGATTTCAAATAAATATTACCGCATGCGCAACAACACCGCGAAGGTATAAAATGTATAAAATTATTTTTACACTATCAGCGTTTCGTTTGCGTGGTAGCTATGGTAACGTCACAACATTCATGGATAGTGTTGCGTATCAGTGAAAATATTGATTGTGTACATGGTACCACGTGTGTTACTCGGTGTGAAATGCGGTATTGTGTCAACGGTTTGTTATTTTTCATCAGTGTCAGTGCTAGCTGATGAAAGCTAGTGTAGGTGGTTGATTGTTTTGGCGATGATTTCAGCATTAATTTCGTAAGGTTTTCGAGCAGAATTATCGATCATTATGTCATAACAATGTTTATGCCAAGCGTAACTGCGTGCCGCGCGGCAATACATTGTATCCTGGCTTTTCCTTGATACAACTGAATGCTGGATATGTACATGTCAAATGTACCGCCCTAATGTTCCGACTACGTCTACTTGTACCCGTAGATACAAGGTACAATACAGTAAAAATTATATTAATTTGGCTTACCACTTACTGTTAGCTTTTGAAATTGCTTTCAGCGCCTGATAAGCTGGGTTTAAAGTACTGAACTTTGTTGGCTGTATTTACAGTTAATCGAAACCTTTGGTGCTCATGTTGCTGTTGTCTGTATTCGGCAAAAATGAAAACCATTGTAAGAGGTGTTCAAACTTTTCCGGTACGCATTGCCAGTTACAAACATATATTAACGTTAGGAGTAATTTGGTTGTGTCGTTACACTACGACACAACTATCAGACTACTGTATCCAGTTCGAAATCGCTAGTTTTACAGTCTACAAGTCGCGACGATCTGTAATTTGAGGTTAACTAGGAAACCTTCAAAATCATTTTTTCTGGCTATCAGATTCTGCTTTGCGTTGGTTTATCTCGTACTGTGAGGTTTCGTTTATATGCTAATATTTATGTGGATATTTCTTGAACGTCTTAATTCTCGCCTGAATTTTGATATTTCTTGCTGAAATCAACGATTCAACACTGTGGATATATTATGGTTGGATTGTTAACGGATTATAAGAAGAATGTTATCGTAGTATAACAAATCCGGAAAAAATTGTGTCCACGAGCTCCTGGTTTAGTGAAGCTTTCCATTTGCTAATTACAATTCGCTGTTGTGCGAATTATTTTGGCCGTTTGGAAACTTTTTTGAATGACCCTTATAGTTCGACATAATATGGGTAAATGGTGAGTAGCACTGTAGCACTGAAGAAATCTGATTATGAAGCCAATCAGCAGTTGTTTTGTGATTTTTGTGTGTGTGTGAATGATTGTTGGGCTTGGTAGACTGTATCGCTTATGGATGATTCGTAGTACAATGGCTAATTGTGGTACACTGATTTCTGCATATGATCTGATTGTATCTACAAATAAATGTAATGCAGTTTCAGTTAATTGTAATGGTCAGATATTTTTTTCCTTATTCTGTTAATATGAGATATTAACAAATTATTCTGTTCAAGAGTCGTCTTCGGCTAC
>JAQGAU010003869.1:0-12458 GCA_034698045.1 Paramacrobiotus richtersi
CAGTTTAAAATTGTGACGTGTTGATGCAGCAAATTCTGCCGCAGATCGACCCAACCACTGGGAACTTGCCCTTAAGCGGTGGCGGTTATATAACACGCACTTTTCGGTATAGCCTACAGATTATGCATTTTCAAAGTTATTAATGTGTGAGTTGGCTTAACATAGCGGTCTACGAGAATCGGATAAAGATCACTATCTAATTAATTGATCCTTGCTCCGTACACGCTATATTTTGCCAACTCACACATTAATAACTTTGAAAATTCATAACTTTTCATCGTTTTTGTCTGATATAAATTATAATACTGCTAAATACTAACCGATTTTACCAAATCATATTGATGTGAGTCACGTACGTGCTTATTCTTGAGTCCGGGGTAAAAATGTTTATTTGTATGCAGTTCCTCACTCGTCAACTGTTATGCACATGTACTCGTGACATAGTGTTAAATTAAGTTAGAATAAGGTACTAAAACTGGAAATTTAAATAAATATATAATATTAATTGTAAGAAGTTTACATACTGTACATTCTGTCTTTTGATTGTCAGTGACGTTGTCACGTTAACCCCGTTCTTTTGTTTTAGATAAACACCAGTATCCAATTGGGTCCGGCCGCGTGATTTTTAAGGAATTCTGCAGTTACATGTTGGCGGTCAAGTCCGGCCTTGTCCAGCTGGTGACCCATACATTCCGCAAGAAGCTTCAGATCGATCCTTTCCTGCACGAAACGGTGTGTAGTGTCTGCCGCATGAATCAGGGACGACTGTTCTGCCGGGATATGGCCTGTCTGAAGTATTTCTGCCAAGATTGCTGGATGTGGGAGCACTCGTTGCTGCCCGTGCTCCAGATGCACCAACCCATGATTCGAAAGAGGTCAACTAAATAATGGACACCGGGCAGTACTAATTAAACAGGCCGATGGACAGCATCCGCCGGGTTTGCCTTTCTTTTTTTATTTGTATTTATCCTGCAGTATTACAGCGCAACGTTTTTATTTTTTTATCATTAATGTTTTCTGTGGCGGAAAGTACATTGTGCTATGTATGCGGTTTCGGTCATCGATGGACGTTGTTACTGTTTTTGCTGGCTTTAGTAATATAAGTAATCCAGCTATTTTCTTATTTTTGACCACTTTAACGGACTTTGTACAAATTACGTATTTTGCATCTTGACAAGTAGATGTTTTTTTACGGTTTATAACGGTTTCTGCAATAATTTAATTGAAACTGTACCATACTTCGTTGGATAAATAACTACCGGTTGCGGGTTGATAATTTATCTGCAGATCGTCGATTCGATTCGTCACAATACGACTTCTACAACCAAGCAAAAATTTTTATGCGATGAAAAAATAAAAATCATACACGACATTACACGACTCTGCAGTTTTATCACGGACTGCCTCATAATCTCTTTCTGTTAAATAAAACCAAAAGCAGAAGGAATATAAACTTTTAGCGGTAACGGCGAAATCATTGTGCATATAACAGCAAAGCAAATCTCAGGTCGGTAACTTGAAGCATAATTTGTCACGGAAATGCAGAAACAGTCGATTAAACTTTAGGTGCGTTGGCTAGCACTGCTTCCGGAAGTGGCAGCACGAAATCGGGTTTGGGTGGGACGCCCTGGCGTGGCTTTCCTAAGGCGCCGGTTATAACAGCAATGGCCGCCTCCATGGTTTTGGCGCGTTGATACGGTGTACCCAGTTCCGGATTGACTTCAACCAGATCCATAGCGCTCAGTTGACCTACGGAGAAGTTATAATGAATGCATATTGAATTCGGTTAACAAGAATAAGTAATTACATAAACTGATTACTGATCAACTTAAATAAAAAAGTAATAACGAAAAAGATGTGTTGAGGCCGAAAGAATGTATGGGCCGGAAAGATAAGGAAAACTACGAGTATTTATATTATGTTTATTGCCATAGAAAGTCCATGCCGGCGATATTATATGGGTGGAATTACTGGATCAGAGCCACTGCACTATGAAAACGGCACAAACTGTACATGCCGATACAGCATCTATTTGCTACATGTTGCAACAGAAGAAAGCCGTTAATGCTATGTTCGCGCAATTTAATTAGGTAGTACGAAACCATCACGCACGCCTACCCGTCTTGTGTACATGTTCCACAATTTGCAGTCCTTCCCGTTGTGTCAATCCTCCCATTACCGGTGTGCCGGTGCTGGCCGCCTCGTTAGGGTCCAGCGCATCAATATCGAAACTCAAATGTAACGGTAAATCGCCCCTGAAAAACACAAAACTTCATTATATTCAAAGCAAGTTTTACTGGTGAAACATACTATAATTTGATCTTTCCTATATTCACAAGTCAGTATTCTTATTTGAGAAAAGATGTTCATATGATAAAAGGAAACCGTAAACCCGTTAAAGTATAAACCGTCATTTCAGCTCAAATTTTGACTAAAAGTAAACAATTTCATTTTAAAAATGAAATTCACTTATTCTTTTTACCAAAGTCAGTGGATGTAATAATTGTTACAGTCGTCGCCGAAAGCAAGATATTTTTGTAAGAGATTGGGACGAAAACAGACATGATAATTTATGGTAATTAATGTACAAGTTATCTACAAGAGTTCTCTTGTTTTTTCTTTTATTTTTATGCTTATAACGTACCGTGGATTAATGGCATGTAACGCTCGTTCGACACACTGCTGTACGCCCAACTTGTCCACATCTCGCATATGAAAGTACGTAATGTTCAGCTTTTCCAACAGGTAACTGGATCGGAAACGATTGTAGATTTAGATGAGAAACACGCTCGGGTACGATAACCGGAAGTGGGTATTATATATACACGATATTACTGCCTTACTATTCATCTGGGTCCAAGGCACGAAGGCCGATGTAGGCGATACGATCCGCAGTTAAACTGCAAAATTTCATACATTCATCTTCGCTGCCCTGTACTACACGGTACATTACAATGTTACATCGTCCAGTCCATACTATAGGCGTGCAAGATTAAATCAGACATTTTTTTTATAAATTGAAGTTTCATGATCTATAGAAGTACGTAATTTCCATACTGTCAACGCAACAGTTGACGGTCGTAGACTCGTACTGCTGGGTTATTATTACAGAAGTTCAGAAACCAAGAAAATGACCGGCGATGATGACCACCGTTGCTATAGCCGATACGACACACTGACGATTTACAAAACTGTTCGCATGGGAACGCGTAGTGTAATGCCACAAAAATGGAAGTTTGAAGCAGACCGACTGTGCATATATTACGATTTCACGCAATACTCACAAGTCAAGAGCTGCTGTAGATAAATATATATGTGACTGAACTGCACCTTTTTCATATTTGCGATCACGAGACTATTCCTTTACTTCTATTTCCGAAATGCACGTTTTACGATAAACAATTAGCAAACAAAAAGAATCCTTAAAATAAAATTTATAAACATCCGACTTGAGCAAGTCTACGATTTTCTACAGAATAAATGCGTACATACCAAGGTCTGACCCATTCCATGCCGGGCATATCATGGGGAATGCAGTTCATGGTTTCATGCAGGAGAAAGGACACCGGACATCCGTGGAGATTGCCGGAATAGGTGGTTAGTGGAGTGTTAATATCGGCATGCGCGTCCACCCATAACACACACAACGGCGCCGTCCCGCCGACATGCTGCTTCCGGACATCGCGGATGGCATGGGCGTGCCCCAGGATACTGCCCATGGCGGACGCATGGTCCCCGCCCAGCATCACCGGGATGCCGTTGTCTTTGATGATCATGTCCATCTTCTCGGCGATCTGCATGGCATTAACGTGTACTTACTTGTTAGTATTACAATGATAAAAATTAAGAGTTGCAATACATAAAAAAAATAAGAAGACGAATATCACCAGGAAAAATTTTCCCATGGTGTCAGTTAGGATACAAACGCAGTATCGACCGCAGAATAATGTAAAAATTTAATACAAAAATGCTCCCGTACGTTACGTACATGCGCGGTTATTTCAGCGCAGAATGGTGTGGCATGAGTACTGCAATTTATTGGTTATTATTAATTTTATTAATTTTTCCGTTAAAAAATGTTCGATCATTAGTTAGAAAGTAGTTCAGCCAAGGTTTCGTCTGTCACAACTTAGGACCAAGAAGTGGATATGAACTGCCGAACAATGTGAGCCATCGCACTACGACTGGCACTCCATGCCAATGAAGAACGCTGCAAACCATTTGTATTATTCGTGCGTGGCAAGTTTAGCTCGATCATAATTTAATCGGTAAATAACCTAACGACACAAAAAATGAGCCTGATTGATAACAACATGCCTATTTTTTCTGCTGCCAGCTGTACTTCTACATAGAAAGAAAAATCGTCCGACATATTATTTTTATGGTTTAATAAAAAAAAGTTTATCTTTTTCTTAATTTAGCTGATTAATATTGTTTACCTGTGCGCTTACTTCAAGTTTTCAATAAGCACGTGCACTATGCATCTAAGCTTTCCAGGTTGTTAATAAATTAAAAAATAAATAAATAATAATACTATTATATAATTATACTTTTATATATTATTAAATAATTTACTACAGTAACTGTTCGTAAACTAATAAAAACTCTTATAAGACCTTTTTGCATCCTCCACCGACAGTGCGACAGTATTTGACCTTCTTCCACGGATCATCCGACGCTACCGCCTCGATCGCGACGTCCCCGTAATCCTTGGCGGTGATTCCACAATCGGCCAGTTGTGTGAATAGACCCGCTTCCCGTATTGCATTCGGTCCATCTCGTACTCCTTCTTTTCCCTGTTTACCGTGAATAAACGTAAAAAAAGTTTTGAGGATTCTACTAGGCGCTAATAAATGTTACGGATATACCATCACAATATGCAAATACTGCCGTTTAACCGGATATAGTGCCAGTACACTACAATTTATCCCATCACTGTACGAAACACATGACATCAGAAGTTTCTGTACATGTACCCTTAAATTAATTAATTGTGAGTTTTTTATATTGTAAACATTCGGGCAACCGATACCGTGTATTTCGCTAAACGATTCTTACACGATAATGCCGTGCGCATATACCCGAAAACAAATGGAAAACGGAACCTCTAACATGATGCTTGTATTTAGATACTGTACGTAGGGAAATCGTATCAGAACTGGGCAATTTACTGAATTCAGTTTAAAGTAAATAGCTCGAATGTTGATTTGCATGCCACGTACCGCAAACTGAAATAAAAAAACTCGTAATTAAAACTCACCTGACCACGATTCATCAGAGCTCCAAATATTCCAGCAAATTTTTGATTGGTATAATCTGACCGCAGGCCGTGAATTCCCCGTTTCGAAGTGTAAAACAACGTCCGCAGTCCGCTGGCCATGATTACTATGTCAATATAATTATAATAATTCAGCTATAATTGAGAATAAACCACAACAAAATGACTGTCAGCCTGCAGCATACACCAATCTTTCTGCTACATTAACTGGCATTGAACAATTCTGCAGTTCAAATGCTAAGAAATCACTCGCACAGCTGATTACGCGCCGATACGGACGGAATCCTTCGCCTTTTTATCTGATAAAAGCGTGTGCCCATTCCATGACGTCACAGACACAGGCGTGTGTATGTGCAGTTTATATGCGCGCTGATAAAATGCCGGGCTCGTTATGATTATTCATCGCATTCCGTTTACACATTCTGCTGTCAGAATCAGTCAGATACGATAACATATACATCTCCACATAATTCTGATGTCAAGGAATGGCAAGAATCTAGTAAAATAAATCGATTTGGGGAGACTCATTGGTATAATGATGATGAATAAACATAGCTATTTCTTCAATGACTGCCGAATGATTTTTTCATTAATCAGGCAAAAACTGCAAAATTGCAGAAAGTATGTAGAAATTTTAAAGTAACGTTGTTTTTATTAACGGTTATATTTACGTAGACGACAATTAATTTCGCAACGCGGAATCAAATATCACATTCTATCGTAACTTGCTTTACCGATAACGACAGATATATAACATACATAAAACACTGCTATTTTATTCAAAATCACCCAGGAAAAATAAAAATCCAGCAAATCACAAATAATGATCAAAAAATGTCGATTTACATAGTCGCATGTACAAAACAAGTCGAAATTTAACCCAATATCAATCTGCACAAAACATACAATAATACAACAACAATATCAGTTTGCACAAAACATACAATAATACAACAACAATATCAGTTTGCACAAAACATACAATAATACAACAACAATATCAGTTTGCACAAAACATACAATAACACAACAAAAAGTAGACCTAACATCAGAAAAATGTTTTTTTTAATTTCTCCGGAAAAACTTAACCACAAAAAGGGTGTTGTTGTAACGGGGCAGTCCGTAGTTTTGTTATAACCGGTAAAACAATTTCGGACAATTCTGCTAACAGCTTCCGGTGCGTCATTCATCGTCAGCACTGTCCATATTCTTCGGCTTGCCGCTGGGTTGACGCAACAGCAGATCGTCGACAGTTTCCGGCAGAGGCACGCCCCTTGTTTCCGGTAGTAAATAGGAAACAACCGCCGCTGCACCGGCCATTACACCGCAAATTATCATTGGCAAATGATCGCTCGTATAATTTCCCTGGGAAAATAAAACATATTCTGAACAATTTGGACAAACAGTCCCATTCTCACCAGTCAGTTGGTCAATAACATGCCGGTGATGTCTTATATATGATCATGACTGTGATGCATCGTAGTGTAATGACTTCGAGGTTTTCGTGGCTAAGGCGACTTAGCAAGCCCATTAATATTCAGTAGTTCAAATGTTAGATTTAGTACACATGTTCCAGTTTTTCGTACAGGTATACATTTTGTAAATTATGGTTAGTAGAATTCCAAGCAGTTTGGAAACCGTTTTTGCAATTTGTGTTTTAGTCTTTGTTGTTGAAGAACTTACGAGTAACAATAACTGTGGCGCCAAAACCCCGCCCAATCGCATGCCCGCTCCACATACACCCAGTCCATTATTCCGCACGACTGTGGGGAATAATTCGGAAGCGTATGGTATCATCATGTTGAACATTCCATGGGACACTGCGCGGGCAATCTGCGCCAAGACCGTTTTGGCAATTTGTCCACTTGCTGTACTCAAGGGAATGGATGCAGTGAGGAGGCATAACAAACCGGAAACGGCAGAAGTGTAGATTAATGGCACACGGCAACCAAATCTAGAAATGCAGTAAGAACTCCTCAAACATATAAAAATTATAATAATATGTATATTATGTTATATTATTATATAATATTTTAATAATATATTATATAGTTTTATATTAAATGATATTATATTATTACATAATATATTATATAGTATTACATCAAATGGTGTAATAATTATAATAATTCAGTTTAATGTAAATATAAGCATAAAGGCAAGTGTGTCTAGTTGGTGGGTATGTACATAATTACCCGATTTTTATTCACAATCTTTACATTTATGTCGACAATGTAATGTAAATAATCGATATCCCAACAAGCATCAGTAATTATATGCAAAAACAAACAAAGCAATGAAAAGGTACAAAAGAACGTAGACCTTCCCACAAGCAAAGTGTACCGTGCGCTATGCGTTTGTTATGTATGTAAACGTGATGTATCGTAGTGCAGTGGCTTTAAAATGCCTCGAAAATTGACCGATTTGACGAGCAACCTATCGAAAAATCGAACGTTATCCAGCTTAATGTTATCAGAAATCTTTTTTACAGTTTCGCAGCTAACCGTATTAATACTGTAATAATTTGTTTTATACGCCTTTACTGGTCTGGAAAAAAATTAATTAATAAGCATTTATATATACTAGTAATTAATCGGTACTAGTGTATTACTATTATCATGTCATAATATGCAATCATCACATATGCAGCCCGATTCATCCTGGATTATTTTCAACAAAAACTTTAAATACGTGTCACTTCTGTTCCTTCAAATTGCCTTACTTGGATACCAGTAACATGGTGATTAGCGTTAAGGGAATATCCACTAGGCCGCCAATAGCCAAATTCCAATATTTACTTCCAAACCAATCCGATAAGGAAAATGATATCGCATAATAACAAATTGCACCCGTAAACCTGAAACATTACTTATCATATTCTGCATCAAGAAACACAACCACAAAGGAATGTCAACCAGGATGCTGGTACTGACCTTACCAGATAAAGGTCATACATAAACTGCGTTTCCGCAGCTGGGCGCTGGTGAACAGATTCCACATGGAATGCGAGGATCCATTGTCAATTTCTTCGTCTTTCTGATGCCATAGTTCCAGATACGCAATACAATCGCTGATTTTCTTAGTTAACTCCAGTTTATTGAAGCGTAAAATGGCATGGACGATGCTGGTGGCGTACTCGAATTGATAGTTGATGTACAGCCATCGTAGAGATTCATGAACGAGGCTGAAAAAGCAATTCTGTAAGCAAGACTTTATTTTCACGTGCGAAAAAAAGCAACAAGGATCAACGCGAAAACATTATGTAGGAAATATTATATAAAAAAAGATTATAAAATAATATATAGGAAATATTATATAAAAAATATTATAAAATATTATATAAAAACTATTATATAAAAAAATATTATACAATATTATTTAGCAAACGCAACATGGATCTTCTTTTTATTGAAATTACAAAAATGGAGAATCATGATTCTCAGCTAAGTGCTTTTTGAAGCGCAGGAAACAATCATCCATAATATTGCAGTCTTGAAGAAGAGTTTTTTATAATACTACTTATTAAAATATCAATAACACGGCCGTACGTGTACGTAAGGATCAATGCGAACACTAGTACAAAAATCAGAAAAACTCGGGCTCGTTTCGGTTTACCGGGAATGGAGGTTTTGAAAACAGTTCTGCACACATTTCACACTATATGGCAAAGCGCCACGATAAAATTGAAAAAAGTGGAACATTGCGCATAAATACGAAATTTAATTATGACGTACGCTAGATGGAACATGGCTGTATGTTGTGAACTGTTCCAGTTGTGAATAATCCTGAGAGCCACTGTTCTACGACTTTGCCTGTAAGGCTGCGCATGCACTGCACCGATACATATAAATACCGGCAATATGCTGGATTACAGTTTTTGTCAAACACTGCTTCAACTTCAAGCCAAAACGATCCGAATGATACAAAGTGATAAAGAAAGTGATTACCAGAAAACCTAAGCGTATATCTACAATTTTACTTGTTAGTGCAAGTAATAAACCACTAAAGTACAGTTTTTTTTCAAAATTGTGCATGTACATACTTTAACATGTACGTATTAGTCAAATTACGTACAATACGTATGTGACGCTGATGAAGACCGTGAGAATGATAAAGAGCTGCAAATATCTCCAGTTCGGGATTAGATAAGCAAAGGCGGCCAGGAGAGTGATTCCCGTAGCGAAAACAAATTGTGACGCAACTCCAGCCGATTCACGGTAGCCACGCGGGAAGGATTCCATCATCAGAGTGAATGCGCTCATAGAGCTGCCCTGTACAATCGTCAACATTCATATCAATCGCGCGTTTGTGGTCGAAATAAACAACAGATGTTGCGATAAGGTTTAGACGGAATTAGATGCTGTAGTCTGAAAAATTTGGCTTTTGCTCGAAACTATGCAACCACATCCAAAAGAGAGGAAATGGATCGATACTCTTATGCACTCGGCCAAAATAACATATCTGGTTTTGCCGGTTTTTTTTAAATTTGGACTTTAGTGATCGAGTTTCTCACTTTTTCTTAGCTGCCGGATAAAACTACATTTCATTTTAATATATATATTGTCAGAATACAATTTACAGTCATTACACAGAATATGCGAAACAGGTTTACAATTAATTAATTAACAATATCGAATCAATAGTTTTCTAGATTGTGTTGTCATATATATGGTCAAAAACTTTTGGCTGACTGTGCTCTTTTTAATTTACTTTTTAATTTATGTTATTCGTTGAAATGAAATACAGAAATAATACAGTATAACACAATAATACAATTTAGGCTGCAAAATTTGCACTGTAAAATGCAGAACAAATAAACAGAAATAATAGGTCCAGAAAAATTCCGAATGCTGTATATTTGTCATTTATCTTCCAGACATGTACTTCCGAAGTACAACAGAGTCGACAATGAAACTTTTGCCTGTTTGGAATTTATTCTAATTTTCATTATACTGTACCTGCAAACATATTCCCAGAATCGTACGGGAAATGGCAAAAAGTATCAAATGTGGGGAAAAGGCTGCGGCAATGCCGGCTGCCAAGGCCATTGTTGATGCGGCAATGATGGAGCGTTTCCGGCCAAACTTATCGGCAAGAATTCCAAAGACAGCGCCGCCGATCATAGAACCTACGTTAATGATAATCCACAGTACAATGTGTCTTTGTTAAATATACAGTTAATTAACCAGATTACAGCGCAGCAAAGAGGACTGAAAAAACAGCATAAATCTTCAGTAAACATAGAAATATGTACTGGAACAGATATTTGGTCCAAAACAACAGCAAATAACTTCACAATTATAACCGTATAATAATAATAATAATAATAATAATAATAATGGAAATATAAAATAATATATATAAAATAAAAATATTATAAATAAAAATGGAAAAAAATAATAATCTTCCTCATATGATATTATAAATCTACATTTTTGGGAAGGTTTGCTAGATTGAAACCATGCACGACTGAAGGCTCGTGAAATGCACAAATTACATTGTATATGAATTTCCGGCATCGTATTATTTTGCCGGCCCACACTACGTACTGACAAGTGTGAACATCTAACAAGCTTACCGGTAAAGTATAAGGTGTTGCTCATGCTGACCAACCAAAAATCCTCACATATCAGATCAAACTGAAAGCATCAAAAATATTAAAAATGCAACACTTACAGTACGTTATGAATTTCGTATTTCTTCGCACACATACATAAACGATTTCGGAAAAATAATTAAGGAAATTTGGGAAAAATATCATAATGGAGAAATGTTACAGAAATCATATTCGAATAAGAAACTATTTGGTGTATAAAACACATGTTAAATATTTTGATTCTAGAAGCAGTTATATATCGTAGAAATCCAAATCTATCCGTTACCTCGCCGATTATGGAACTCTCTCCTTCATACCCATGGACATACCGCTTCCCTTCGCAGTTAACCGAACACCACAAAGAATCATTCTTATTAGTCCGATTTGTCACAAATTCACTACTTTCCACATCCCGTCGCTTCTTTGTACACGTTCTAATATCCACATCCTTAAAAGACACTTCTCCCGCACATCCCTCCTGTACAGAGAAATTCGACACCGGACAATAAATCCCCAATGGTTTATCCCCAAGAAATATCATGGACAGATTATTAAACGATAATGGAATGTACTGGAATGTCAACAAGAAAAAGATCATAATTTGGTAGCGACCCGGCTTCCCCAGGTGACTTAACAACGTATCCACACTCTGGCGCGTCATTTTTTAGATGAAAAAAATGGGAATAAAATGAACGAATTTTCAAGTTTGCAGAATCACATGGCGCAGAGCCTTTGAATTATGATATTGTTACTACCCGAGCGTATCGGAACGGCTCCATAATACACATGTTCATGGGCGCATATTTCACGACGTTGAGGCGGTGATATAAAACTGACGATGAGCAAAGTCCACACCTTTACGCTACCTGTGTAAACTCTTTGATAAACAAGGTGATTATTCATTTAAATGTGAAGGTGTGCGGCTAACGTACTTGCATGTATACCGTAATGCGTGGCGGATTATGATGCCGACAATTAGAAAAAAGCAATTCATCTAGAGAAGAGCGTAAACGTAAATCGCGAATGTTTGTATATACCAGACTGCACGCTTAAAAATCTGGATTATGTGAGTCATGTCGCATTTATGAATGAAAATGTAATTACCTACATGAGTCACGTTCAATCGGTAATATAATTTTGTAGACTGTCGTTAACGTTGTGCCTCCACAATCATTCACGTTTTTTCGACATGTGCGAAACGGTTCCGTTAAAAAGTGTAAAATGCTGCAGATGATATAATGCAACAATGATAAAGTTTCGTGAAATCTGTTTATCTATACATCTTGGTGAGATTCATACGAATAAAACAGAAAAGGAAAATTGTTACTGAGTATGACGTAGATTTAGATATTGCAGTAGCTGACGGTGAGCAGTATTAACATAAGTGTCTTAAAGGTCACAACGAGAACACGGATGCATAGTGCAACCGTACAGTGTAATATGCGAAAATCTCTCTAACTGCCCGATCCTGTTCGCGAAATGTACACGTTTTTCGGGTTTAGCCGATGTATAACAATCTTATAGTATTGGTAGCTATAAAATTGTTTTATTATTATAGCATCTGTAGCGCACAAAATTTAGAAT
>JAQGAU010003870.1:0-12453 GCA_034698045.1 Paramacrobiotus richtersi
TTGCGCCGGCCTTTTTCATGGCTTTGCCGCTTTTTCTGACGAATAATACTGACTGGCTTCCACAAACACAGGACATCATGTAGGTCACCGTCCGGTGCATATTGTGCAGCACTGTGCGCATACAGTATTTCCTGGAGTCGGTCATACCCAGTTTGTGCAATCTTAAGTGTAAATCTGTGGTCCACCAAACACAGAAAGCTGCTTAAGTTTCCATGATATTCAACGGCGGTTTTCTGAAGATATTCCAAGGCCTGTATTCAGAACAGATGCTTCAGTAAAATAACAGCATTTCGAAAGAATTTGTGTAAATATAGTACGTGGAAAAGATCCCAGCACAGTGAGGAATGCAGTTTATCATCCATCTTCTGCTGGCCAAAACTCAGCAGTTGTCGTAGTGTCCCTTTCGACGTGCATTCGCTAACCAGCGTAACGCCACTTTGGCTCTGCGACAGTCCAATAAGCGAGGCTATGTTGTCATGACGTACATTGTTCAACTGAAAATCCAAGAACTCGCTACACGTACCACAACAAAGACGAAACAAATCCGCACGTACATACGTTGTACAAGTGCCGCCGAAGTTGCCTGCTTTTGGCTGCTGGCGTCGTAAGAGAAACTGACACTTCTTTGGCATAGACAGTTTGGTAGCGATACTGCATCTTTACGCCAGCAATTTCTTCCTCCAGAGTGGTGTATTTATCCGGCGTCTGCATCCCTGACTTTTGAACAAGTGATATCAAAGTTCCCGGTTCGATCTGCCACCATAAACTCGAAAGGTCACTATGTCTCTTGAAGAACCTAACAAAATTCAAAGTGTTCCTATGAAGATTTTGAGAAAAGGAAAACGAACCGTACATTATTATTACGGAAACCACCACGATCGCAGTAATTAACGCAACTGCTGCTGCAACGCCTCCAATAAGCGCGGTGGATCCTAAGCACAGACAGTCAAAAAAGCACTTTATTCACAGTGCATGTGCATCTTTTTACAAAGATTCACATATGCTGTGCTTCCTTGCGCATTTCGAAAGACAACCTGTTGATGCAACATCACACATGTCGTTTGCGAAACCACACGGAGGAACATCGGGTGGGGAGTCATTCCGATTGATCCAGTACCACAAATTCATATTGACATGGTCGAACACTCGGTTCACTGGATCGTAAATCATGGCTGTCTGGAGATTGTGGCATTTTTTGTACTTCTTCTTCAAGCGGATTGATTTTGAGTTGATTACCGAATTTACCGTGAACGTGTTTCTTAATGGATTTAAACGCAGCACAACGATGTAGTTGACCATTGCTCCATTGTGGTCTGTTGTAAAGTTCCGAGCAGCGAAGTTATAGGTCCTGTTGAAAGTCGTTCGGATAAAAGCCGGTTTTGACATTGTTTGAACGTCGGGATAGTTTTCGTCGAACACCTAAAGATGTGTCCAGGTGTGACATAACAGGCAGACTTGCGGAAAATGCAGCGTACTGTAGGTACCGTGGCAAACATCATCGTTGACTCGTATATGCAAATTTGCAGTTCGTTCCTCTGTAAGCAGAAGGGTAACGAACCAAACAGCAGCAGTAAAATATTTTTGCGCGATATCAAAATTAGTTCAAACATGAGTACAACGTGAGTTTAAATCGGCTTTTTAGCAGTCATTTTGTACCTCGTCTCCTGGCAGCGTCTCAAGTCCAAAAAGCTCCAGCTTCTTATTGGTGATTTCGTCCGTTAGATTGCCCACAGTTTCATCATCCCATTCAGGACTGACACCGGTCAGAACGATAAGTGTTTTATACGCTTGCAGCATCCTCTTCAAAAATTTTCGAACGCTAAAATGCTGAATACCTTCTCTATCGACAAAGCACACACCTCGTCTTCACTACGTAAATCTTCGGTTTGCCGTTCTGGTCCTGTGGAAGCATTACGAGATTTCCAGGTGATGGGTGAAATTCCCGGTCTTGTCGTGGGTTGTAGCGTCACGAACACCTAGTATTCCCAGTCATCTGCGTCACCAGTGATTGGATAATCAATCTAATCGACCATACTGGTTCACGTATGTTCCGCGTACATAATCACCCAGAGTTAGTCGTAAGTCATCCGCTGCCAACTGAAACACATAGTTCCGAATCAGACACTTGACCGGTACGAGACCATGCGCTCTGCTTCGGTTATTCAGAGTCACAAAGTTATCGACCCTAAGGCCGGGTTGCTCTCGTTCTAATAACTGCGCTCGCTTCACGAGGAAACGAGCTGGTTGCACGTATTAGCTCTAGAATTACCACAGTTCCCATATCTAATCGTTCATGTTGTGACAATAACAATTTACCATTATTTGCCGGAGAACAGCGGGTAGAGTAAGGATTACGAGAACTGCAAAACCAAGTTAAAGGTCACTTTTAATTCGCGTTTGCAGTCATAGTGTACGCACTGCGACAGCGGTCCTTGAAATCCATCAGATAATCATGGAAGCTCTGATTGAAGGCGGAATCGATTTTCAACGAATACCACGTGTAACCCTGATTGGCCAGCATTGTCTTCGCGTCCTGGCACTGAATGACGAAGAAGTTTGACAAGCCGGAAAAGCGCGAAAGATCATCACAGATGATGGTCACGGTGCGCCAGCTGAAGCGTTGGAACAGACGGTGTAGTGCCGTGATAACATCGGAACCGGCCATCGACGCAATGGCCGATGTGGTGCTGTAGCGCTTCTTATTGATTAGACGCGTGTTGCCCGCAACACTGGATATTTCGCGAGAAAATGTTATGGAATCACAACCTTGTGTGGATAGAATGATTCAGGTACTACCTAGTAAAAAGGGGTAGGTTCCATTCTGAAATGAAAAAGTCCCCGATACGAAGTACAATAAAACGAGGTGTGGTTATGTCGTCCTTACCTCTGGCAAGGTCTGCAAGCGGCATACTCTGCGTTGAGCAATCTGTAAGTAGACGAAAGGGGCTGTGAGGTAGATTACAAAACATGCACTGATTGCGTGACGTTAGGGCCCAATGATTCAGAGTACCTCTTTGTGCGAGTTGTTTTGGTTAGTTATGTACACGCTATGAGCAGGAACATACCTGCATGAGCTAATACCGGAAAGTTGGTATTACTGTGAACATCGAAAATATCCGGATGTTGATGATAATACTGGTCAGTAATAAACTCTGTAGATGCAAAGGTATGTTGATGTAATACTATCTGTATGACAAAGAAACGTTGATTTCCAGTCTGCGCGTACCTTCAACACGATCTCCACCTGGCTCACAAAGGTCATATCCGGCAAGATACAAAGGGACGTAACGCAGATTCCCTAACGAGCTGGGGAAGCGTTTCCGTATGTGTTCAACGGCAACGGCAAAGACCGGTAGTGCTTGATAATAGCCGTACAACGGATTGGCGCCCACGTGCACCGTGATCAGCGTGACATTCATTGGTCCGGAATTGGACGCCAGACACGGGCGCATCCAAAATAAGCATATCAAGAAAAGAATCCTGGGATTTGTGGTATGGGTTACATGATACCGGAACAACCGCATCCTTGGCCTGGAATATCGACGGATCACATTGACTTGGGGAAACAGCTTATTAACAGACAGTTTTCGGAGTAGGGTGGAAGGATCGTCTCAAGTTTCTAACAGAGTATGGGGTTGTTGGGTGTCAGTCCGCATTCACCTGTAATCACTAATCTCGTTAGTTCGCTATCCACACTTGCAGTTCATTAATCGTTGTGAAATGCAATAAATATCGGTTGCAAGGACTGACTGTAATGAGGAAAACAGGTAGACGATCGAGAAGAAAGGAAGTAGTTTGTCTAATCCATAACTGGAATCGGAAAGTCTTTGGTAACTTACATCATTTTCTAACGCTAACCAGCTCTGCCGATATGTGCACTGAAGTCAACTGGATTCCAGGCTGCCCAGTTTTAACATTTTGCAATTAGCGAACGGATTCATTTCATCAAAAACTTTCGCTGTACCACTTAAAATATTATCTCCAAAAATGACTGTTGACCAAAAATGACTATACATTAAGAAACAATCAACATGCAACCTGGGACGTATATATAGTTACGGTTGTACGAACGTCATCGAGCAACGGAACAAATCACAATTTATCTGACAATTGTGAGCTGGGCGACTGCTGCTGCTCTGACATATTCTGCGGCGGAAAGCAAATGATTACTCCAGCAAACAGTGCCGGTAAACACGCGTCATTATAGAAATATAGCAGTAGAGTAACGCACTGCCTGTTGGTGCGGATTAATCAAAACTCTGGCATGCCCGGAAAGGTTACAAAAGTGGCTATAAAATCAGTACATGAATCCCCACTTAACACCCATTCAAGGCAGACGCTTTTCCGCTTCCACTGGAAAAAATCAAATTTATGTCCAAACACCGGCCAATCGATCAAAACAGGAAGAACCCTGCCGGTGTAATGGATTAAGTGTGGAACTGTCGTTCAACTAATACACCTAGCAGAACAGATGACGAACGCGCTCATCACAGAAAGGAGTAGCATTTTATATGTCTGGACCTGGATAAATTAATGAAACCATGGATATTTTTCGCAGTTGCAATAATCTACTTACCGTGCAGCGTTAAGAGCTCTAGCTGTGTCAAACCACGGCCACTCAAGTGCGACACTGCGACACATACGGCTGGTTGTATGAGGAGCTATTTCCCTGCCATTTGCATAAAAGCTGATACGTAGTAGTAAACATTGTTTTCCACGAGACTGAAGTCATATAACCGATTTGTAAACCACTAAATTCACTGTACAGGACGTTCTTATATGGCCAAAATCCATAATATTTAAATCGCACACAAACGGCGCATCAGTTGGTGATGTGACACTGACGTCTGCTCGAAATGGGAAGTATTCACAACCGCTAGAAATTACGCATCCAAGAGTCACAAATCTAATGAGATGTCCCACACGGTTCACTTCCCACTTGCAACAACAGAAGGACAATAATTTATTTATAAGCTGATAGCTGCACTTGTACTGGAAAACGGTACCTTTACGATCGAAAAAAGAACCCCAGCTGTTCGTCACACAGATTTTGCAGCCTGACTAATATCACAATCGGTCATATGGGAAAAGGTGACCACGTTACACGTAGACATAGTAAACACGTTACACGATAACTCACTCAACAGCCATTTAACATAATCAAAGGCTATTCCGTTCCAGTTCAGAATATGTTCGATGATCAAAAGGCCCAATCGATCGGCAATAACCAATTGTCTAGGCCGTCTAGGTGGGCATGGAAATTAGCCTGCTGTGAAGATAAGTGCACCGACACCACCACGGACTCGTTAATCTACAACGACCGGTAACGAAGATCCTCGAACTGCATGAGCAGGAAGAGAGGTATGGATGAGTGACAAGGATCAACGTGATTACGCCTGAACTGTCTGGTCTGTACTAGCAATTACACACTCAAGAGCCTTGCAATTGCGGAGTATTAAGTGCAAAAATTAAGAACCCATGCAGCGATAAGAGGTCCGTTTATTAGAACGGTATTCCTGACGTCGTACACTCGCAACGCACCAGGTTTTGGTCAACTGTACATGTTGTTGTATGATTTTATTGGCAAACTCGCAGCTTTACAAAGACTATAGTAGAGTATAGTAACTACTAAAGTAGTCTCAATTGTTGTTGATCACGCCATCAGACTAATGTAGATTGCAGTCAAACACACAGGAATAGATCAGTACAAAACTGCAGCCGCACGAAGTATGTAAGTATGATTGACAGCGTTTCCTGCGCAAAAGGCTGCGTTGCTGTAGCACACTGGTCTGTAAGTAACTTGTCAGTAACAAAGGTCGTCGTAGTAAGAACGTCCAGTATTTTTAGAGTAAGTTCAAGCATTACGTCCAAGTTCGGATAGTAAACAGATATAATGCTAACTTAACAGTTAAAGAAGCTGGATTCGCAGTTATGGTTCCTTCTTCAACAGAAATCGAACAGGCAATGCAGAGCAGAACAACGTTTTCCGCTCGAAAAGATCTGCTATAAGCCACTATTAAACCAAGAGACAATCGAGCTGGTCATCCGATATCCTGCTCCCTGGCTCTGTTTAAATATTTTAACATATAATATCACCCGTGACTCGGTAACACTAGAATATAGTAACGTTAACGGAGAAAGAGACGTCAACAACGTATTCAGGCACTTCCTTACAATACGTTGCAAGACGTTACGAGAAGACGTACGGTACAACTGTTACTGGGGGAAACTGAACAAAAATGAGGCCTTGTAGGACTTTCGGAAAATTCGCTAACAATGCAGTTTCAAACTCTCATTCACACCGGGCTCTGGTCAATTGCGGTTGCGATCGAACTTAGGCAGAAGCTGCGGCACCTAGCTGCGGAGCCAGTACATATGTGACGATGACCTTGTGAGATGTGTTTTGGACCTTTGGTCTGGTCATCATGATCCGGAACAGCGCATGCAGTTTGTCATAGGAGCTCTTACGAAAGTGTCGCGCTTAGGTGCGAGCCTGCGATTTTGTGCACGTACTATATTTCACGTCACCTGCGCTTAGCAGCTTGTCATCGTTGACAGTTCGTGCCGCGGCGCGCCGCCACCGCATAACCACAGACCCCCCAATAAAAGAACTGAATTGGTTAGTAGGCGATGAGGACGTTGACGGAACGGAACGGAACGGGTGATGACCACATGTCTACAAAGCCTACATACATTTTAAAAACATTTGAAAGTTCCCGGAAAACTATTCGGTAAATGTTTTACATTTTCCCCATGGGACGAGAAGTACGCGTGACGGAAAGTCGATGGAACGACATGTACATCATCTCTAGGACAAGTTCTTAATTCTTCTTGGGACGAACTGACGCGACGCGGAGACCTTTCATCTCCATCCAACAGATCGGTGTGAAAATCATTCCGCACACTGGGTCGGTGATCAAAAGATTTTGTAGCAAAGATCCTGAGCCAACCAGGTACATCGAAACACTACAACGTACATCTTTGATTTTGACCGATTTGCATAGTCCTACTGTTGTGCAGTGTGTGACTGCGATGCACGTTGTACTATTTAGGCATCGGTCTCTTTCTTGACCACAGTGACGTCGTTCGCGGGAATGATCGAACAGGTCAACTGGTACTTCGAAGTATTACTTGGAGAGAAGACTTTACGGCAAATCAAAGCTGTTCTAACTTTCTCGTTGCAACGTTTCATCGTGGAAATTCTGCGCGGCAACTCGCTCATTTTGGTTACTGTCCCGTCGTCTGTACCAGTTTGACGGCAATTACGACACGAACGGGAGTGTGAGAAAGTGTACTGTATAAAATAATAAAGGAAACTTGGGTCAATGCAAGTTGTTATTTGGCCAGAATCCAGACAAAAACTCCATATAATGCAAATGACAGAAAATGGCACGCTAAACCGGTTTGAGCCTCATATCACACGCTGATACAACGTTGCCTGCCGCATTTGGTGGACCGATATACAACAAGGGTTACTTATACCGTTACATAGTCGTAGTCAAAGCAGCTCGTCCAACCCAAATAGTACAAATATATTCAGAACAAAATTAAATGATTACTATAGAAGTCAGCTTTACACCAGGCACTGAGGATTCCCACAAAAAAACACGTGTTTGTCTTTTAGTTTCATAAATCTTCCGTAGCGGCGTCTTCCGACACCAGCAGCTCGTATTCTTCCGCCGCGTACCGGTCCCAGTCGCTGATTGGCTCGTTATCCTCACTGTCCACCTACATTAACAAAAAGTACACATCGTTATTTCCCCATTAACTAGATAAATTGTTCTGCCGCTATTGCCTCATTATTAATTTCGGTATCATTTATCCGTAAATTTATTCATCATTTAATTATTTTTAAATGTGTACTATTAAATTTTATTATTATTAAATTTTAAAAAAATTGTTTACTCATTTCTCCACTATGGCGTTATTAATCAATCGTGAATAAGCAATTAAATAATAGATAAACGAGATACAGCATAAGATACAATCATCATAATGATATGATCGTTTATCTGAAACAAGTACACCGAAAAGTCATTATTGGTTGCTGCTTACTTTAGCCGAAGCAAACGGATCCCGATGTTCATGGAGGAGGTACTTTTCAATGTTGAAGAAGGTATCAAAGAACAAGGGCGTCATGCGGCAGCGTTTGAGGTCGGTTAAGAGGATCTTCCCCGTGTGCTTCGGGTGCACCATGTCCAGCATCTGTAAAGGTCACCATTTAACACACAACCCCCTGTTCTCCCGTTTCGCTTGTACAAAAGAAGTTTACTATCGCATCAAAAAGAAGGACATTGTCTAAACTGCAATTATATGGGAATAACTGGATTCGTAATGCACTTACTTGACAAGCGATGTCCTCGAAGGGTAGAGCTTCAATCCCGAGCGCTTTCATGCGCTGCAGCTGTTCCACGTAAAAGTACTCCAGTTCGTACAGGGAGAGCACACCGTCACCGTCGATATCCATACACCGGAACCAGTATTCAATACTGCAATAACAGTCAATAGTCACATTAGAGCACCAATCTAGTAGTCCACTGTTTTTAACTATGCAGATTAATTAGATCATAAACGTTAGAATGTGATATGTTACATATCACAAAGTTACATACCAGAAAGTCACTGATCATATTATATAATATTTATCATATTCTGATATTTATAAACACCTGTTGCTATGGCTTAGTTAGTTAAGTATCGACTAAACATTCTGCTATCAATGGAAAACTATGCAGAAAAACAAACTAGCATAACCTAAAAAAAATTCAATAATATTAAAACAACGGTAAGATTTTTCAAACAACGATGAGGATTTTGTTCCCTTGTTCAATAGGTCATAGATGAAAGAATACGGTAAATCATGTAGCCAAACATAATTTAAACCGTGTATTCGCAAAACATCTCAAAAATGAGCAGCAGACAATTAGCGACCGGCGTTAAATGCACGTTATAACAAATGACAATCCTGTATGCTTCTAGCGAATCGGTTTGCTTGTCAGTTACATTTTAGGATGATCAATGAAATAACATTTCGTCTATTAGTGAAAATCAGCGGGAGACTGAGTACCTGTTGGTCGGCCGGTATAGACAGTGTGTAATCGGAATATTTTGATAATAAGCTGTTTAAAATCTAACATATTCCGCCCGCAGTGAAATTGCTTGTTTTATAACCATGACACTTTACCTCCGCGGATGCCGTTTGTCTTCTTCCGAGATGAGAAACCAGACAAATTCCGAGTAGGACATTTTCCCTTCCTTTTGACTCGGACCCCTGCAATCACATAATAAATATTTTGTACAATCGGTTTTAATTACAATTTCTGACGCTTTTTCTGTATATTTTTTTCTTTATATTCTTGACATCCTTTTATTCATACTGTAGGCTTTTTTCATCGGATAAAGCCTTTTTTCCCTATTATTATGCGAGTTTATCGTAAACAGACCCAAACAAATAAATATAATAAACTTTTATAATAAATACAATATAATAAAAATACAACATAATAAAAACTGAAAATAAAATTACAAATAAAGAAGAAAACCTAATAAATAATATAAACGGGCATTCGGTAATTTACACGTTTACATTTGGGTTTCTCGTATTTTCCTTTGTGATTCGTTAACATTTGAATAATTCGAACAGGAATTGTCAGGAAAGAACTACCCAAAAAAAGATTGCAACCAGACAAAACACCACAAAAAATCGTTTAAAAATTATTAATAAAAATTAATAAACGTAAAAAAATCTGTACCAAAGGATATTCGAGTGAAAGGCTTTAAAAAAAAACTAAAAACTGTAGAATAAATGGCGCAGCATCACCACATTATCCAACACAAAGTCAACCGAAATTTCACCGTGTAAACGCATAATGCGCTGACCTTAATGACGCGCTATTAGAAAGAGCGCCATTCTCACCTCGTCACCGCCCCAGAAAAGATCCTGTCAATCATCTTGGAGGAAATGGCTAGAAAACGGTCAAACACTGAGTGTAAGGAGTCGGTGCAGCCGTGCGAACACTCTACTCTCACCGTGATCATTATGCCGGGCCAAATCGGCCTTATCAATCAGCAGGTCATGATCGCGGTCCAGTTCCCAGAATTTACAGTAAATCACGTAGAAATGCTCGTAGGAGAAGTACTCGGTTATCACGTTGATGTCGTCCTCCAGCTCCAACGTGGCCAACACCTGGCACCACAAAATAATACATATACACAATAAAAGTAGGGAAAATGACAAATAAACAATATAAATTAAATTAAAATACCAATCTGTATACCAATCTATAACCAATCTATATATTAAAATATACAAATTAATATAAATTATTAAAAATATGACAAATATATATATAACAGAATATATATAACAAATATAAAAAATATATAAAAAAATCAAAAATTATGTTAAATTATATAAATTAAATTATACTATTTATTTATGGTATAATTATATTGTGGTCAGTAGATTTATGTGGACGCGGTGTGTACCTGCAAAAAGTTGCTGCGACGAAGTTCCTCAATCGTAATACTACCGGACCATGAGCGGTTCACACAGAAAAAGATGCGGGCAATCACCTAATCCAACGAATCAGATGCGGTAAATTTTCCATAATTATAATGACGGCATTCTGTGACTTACAGTATTAATGTAGCGAGCGTGAAATTCAGGGGCTTCCTTGAGAATGTTCAAGCCAGGATGTGTATCCACCACATCCTACAACAAAAGCAATTATATAATGAAAATATATGCATTTGTTTATATAATAAGTATTTAATGCAAAATATATATGTTTTTGTATATTTAAGTGTATAATAAAAAATATATATACATTTTTGTTGATTTACGGTAGGGTGTTTGTATACATTGTACATCAATCATGTAATTATATAATTTGAATTTATTGTCACAGTACATCATGTAATTATATAATTTGAATTTATTGTCACAGTACATACGTATACACAGCTGCACGCTATGCGTACCTGAACGAGGGGCAAAAAATCATTTGGCAACAGGTAATCACAACCGGGTTTGGCTAGCAGGCTAACAAATCTCGATGCATCGTCGTAGCAGTTCGCTGTTATCCTGTCAATCCAAAATACGGCCATTTTATTACGAATTGGTACGTTGCTGTTCACTTCACTTCAGTATGCACAAACGTGAGAAAAAAACCTACACTCAATTAATCGTATAAAAATCCAAGAATAAAAACAAAAAATAAATTTCTAAAATGATTTTAAAATTATATAATATTAAAATATTAATAACCCCCAAAAAACAGCCAGGAAAATAATGAATAATTATATAAAAGAAAAGCCTAATATACCGTAAAGACTAAAGATATACGTTAAGTAAAATAAACAATTAAATCCGTACAAAAGTAAATCAGCGGTGTATGTACCTTTTCCAGGTGTTCCAGATCATATCAAAGGTCACGGTGGCGGTCTCCTTGGCGTCGGGCCCGAGGGCGGCCAGAAACACCAGCCGGCGCCAGTAGAATGGCAGACCGAGGACCTTGATGGGCTCCTTCATATCCTCCAGCTGCAGGTCGGGTTTGACGCTGCAGGCCTTCTTCAGCTTCTCCATCAGGACATACTCGCTCTCCGCCCGGGGCGTCGGCTTACCGCGCGGGTAGTGGAACGGCGGGATGTCGGCTCGAACCGGCGGAGGGGAGGCGACGGTTTTGGGGGGACTGGGGGCTTTCTTGACCGCTGGTACCGGCACGGCGACCGGCTCGGGCAGTACCTGCGTCAAACAGAATATTTTTACACTACGATATCACCAGATTACCAATTATTACTATTTATTAAAAATTTTTTGGACAATTCATTAAACTTATATAGATTATCCATCATTTATTTACATATTAAAATTAAATATATTCCAGCATTGATTTATTTCATTCGTACATTTATTTTCCATTTTAACAGATTTATTATTGATTTATTGATAGTAACAAATGATCTATCATTTATTCACATTTTACTTCTTAACGTATATCTGTGCATTTATTTATTTTATTCGTGCATTTTCTTCCATTTTAATAGATTTATTATTCGATTTATTTAATAATAACAAATTATCTCGCATTTATATACATTTTAATAACATACATATATTTATGTATTTTTTATATTTTTTCAGTTTTAGTATTAGCAACAGTTTGTTTGATAACATTATTTGATGAAATAAGAAGCTAATTACAGCGCAGTGGCTGTATGGGTACGTGTATCGAGTAGCGAAGAGTTTTTAGGCTGAGTTATCGGCTATCTACTGACCACTTTCTCCTTGACCAACTGCCGCTCCTCCTTGCGCATCCCATTCTGCAGTGCCCGCATGATATTCTCACTGGCCTTCTGCACGTCAATCCGCGTCGGCGTCTTGACCGCCATCTCCTTGACCGGCGCCTCAAAGGTCACCGGCTCCTTCTCCCGCAGCCACTTCCGGTCGAC
>JAQGAU010003871.1:0-12453 GCA_034698045.1 Paramacrobiotus richtersi
TCTGAATTTGAAACGTGAAAATGGTCTTGTATCAGTGCGCTGGGTATTTGTAATGCTGCGGCTTTTGCAGTGAAGAGGCTTCATACTCATACTCATGCTTGTACTTATCAGATCCTGCACATTCTTATAGGAAATTTAAAATTAGTTTTCTGGTTGGAATATATATTCGGTATTTTACGATATCGCGTATCGCAAATTATTAGCGTTTACATCCCGGTTTTACTGTAACAACGAAATTGCTCGTGCGCTCGTTTGATATTAGGGCGAACGAAGAGAGAACTTTGCTAGTCGTAAATATATCCACTGATCGGGACGGGAGTCAAAAACGATGGAGCTTGTCAGCTGAATCCACCTCCGCAACCTCAATCATTTGCTGCTGGAAATGTGGTCTGTTCCTCCGAACCTTGGGTCTGGTCGTTCCATTACAAGTTCCACAAAACCGTGTGTGCTTACTGCTTCAAGGAATCGGATAGTCTGCGGGCATGTTCCAGATGCAGACTGTACCATTACTGTAATTCAGAATGCCAGGTGATCTGGAGAATGTTTTCGAGAGCGCTGTAATAACTGTTCTGTTATGAATCTAAAAACTCTAAAAAAGGCCGAGTTTATTATTTATACTGAGCCCGTTTACTAATGCTCTTTTTCCTGCTAGAATGCCACTTGGAAACTGGAGCATAAGCAAGAATGTGGAATGCTAAAGCAGATCCACGCTAAACTAACCAATGTGCGTGGCAGCTACAACTTCATTCACGATTGTACCTTGGAACATTGGACCAAATTCGGATGTGCTAATGCTCAGATCCTGATGGTTAAAATCGTTAATAAACTTATGGTGAGCTCGAATAAGTTGAATTATCTAAATAGTCTCTCAGCAGTGTACACCATTTGTACTTGTATTATTCACGATATCAGACAAACCATCGCTTACTATTGCGTGTTTACCGTCAGGGAGCTGCGTAGAGGTGGCAAAACTAAAATTCACTTCACTAAACTAAACTAAAACTAGACCAAAACTTTTAGCGGTTAGAACGTACTTCGTTAAATTTTTTAGTTCACCAAAACGGCTCGTTAAAATTTTTAGTGACTAAATTTGACTTCACCAAAATTTTTGGTACGTTAACCGAAGTTAACCGTCACTAAAATAATTTTTTTAACGAAAGTTCAAAAACCAAGAGAAACAATGGCAGTATTATGTCACTTTATTTCTGCAGGCTTGTCATGATGGGGATCTGGTAATTTTTTGAACCCCCTTCACTGACTGTTTTGCAGTTCGTAAGAACTGGAAATTGGTGCCTCAGGAAATGGCGCTTTAAAGCTTTTCTCTCACAATGTGATCAAAATGTGATTAACTCTCTAAACTAAAAATGTCGAGAGTTTAGATTCCGAGTGGAAATACACTTCGTACGCGGTAACTTGAGTACTCTGATAGAGCGGGCACCATCGGCAAGACGCCGCTGATGAAAAGTATATGAACACGGTACGAGGACCTGTGCCATAGCTTGCTAATAAAGCAGTTATCTGCCCGTACTTTGCTAACCCCCCCTTGGTGTGCGCTCGCCTTCAAATTTGCAGTCTGGCTCACTGCACACAAGGTTAGCGCAATAAGAGCGCGTAACTTACACTGAGCAAGCTATGGCACAGGTCCTCGTAGTGTTGTCAGGCATTTGTACATGCAAAAGAAGGCTGAAGGCCTGCCCATCTCCCGTATAGTTAATTGTGAGTGCCAATATCCGGGCACACTGCGTGGCTGTATTGCATCCTCAGTGCAGAAGTACAGAAATTTCGTTAAAACTCGTTAACCGTCACTAAACCAAAAAAAGTAACCGTCAAATCTCACTACGCTTAAAATTTTAGCGACTATAAATGCGTTCACTAAAATTTTTAACGACCAAATTTCGCTTCGCTAAAACCTTTAGTTTTAGCAAAAGTTAACCATGGTTAACGACTAATTAGTGAACTAATTTAGTTTTGCCACCTCTAGAGCTGCGAAAGGTGATTTATCACGATCCGGCGAAAAACTGGCCGTTATGGAGATATTAGACATGTTACCATCGGGACCAGAATTACAGCCCCTGTAAGTCCGTTGTAAAAGATCGTAGCCAGATTATTCAGCCGTATATACCTTCGCAGTGCATTGTGTTGTCAACGGCTGGATTCGTATTCTCGTAAAAATATGACAGTTTTCTTCGCAGTAATTCGCAATACATTTTTCAGTAATAATGACGTCTTACGGACTTTTTTTCGTTTTGAAGTATTAGAATCTCGAGTCGTAACTGTGTTGGAATCGTTAACAATCTCTCTCTCTCGTGTTGTTTTCTTTTTGGAATCTACTTTTTGATTTAGGCAACGACCGAATGCTCGAGAGGTCGATCAACCTGTGGATTTGAAATTGTGCGAACTGATCTGGCCGGATATAAAGAAAACCCTTCCTAACTTCAACCAGCTGATGAAGAAGATCAAATACAATGCCTTCCCCATCTACGAGCAGCGCGGCAAAAACTTTCTCCACGGGATTGGAATTTTTCCCCAGGCGCTGTATCGCGAAATGACTGCGGTGTGCTGGGATATGAATGTGACCATGGATTTCCAGGGCCGAAAACTGATCGTTCGGGCTACGGAAAATATTCCGGTATTTACCGGACTGAAGAGCGTAAGTTTAATATCCCGTACATTTGTCACAAATGATTTGTGCACGAGGCAATTTTTTACACGAAGGTGGCACGAAGCAATTTTTTACTTTGAAGTTTGGTTTCCGAAATGTACTGAATTTGTTTTGCGCAAGGTGTTGATAAACAAATTCAGTCGATTTACTACATACACAAGTTTTACTGTAGTGGTGACGTTCCTCTTAACATCTGTTTTAATTTATCTATTGGCGGCTTTGGAAGTTTGTTTATTGAAACTGACCAGTTATTTCACACAAAACCTGCTCTAAGCTTACCTGCTTGCAGTTGCGACAGGCCGAATCGTTTCCTACATTTGTCGAAATATTCCAGTTCCGTCGTCGCCAAATCCACAATATTTTGGATTATCCTTGCACTTGCCGTAAATGCACGCATCATTATGTAAGTGTATCGTTTCAGATACCAATTACCAGTGCGAAAAGTCTTATTAAAAACTGACATTTTGAAACTTTTTAAAATTCTGAAAATGTTGGGTTAGGAAGTTGAAATCACTCCGCTGAAGTGTTTAACACCTGGATGTACTGAACGCATTCCGAGTGACAAACGCGCCAAGCAACCTTGCCCACAATGCGGCGCACTTAATGGAGATCGTCTGAAGAATCTGGAGGAATTCATCGATGCTTATAAAGCAACCGCTGAAGATATGCCTGGATCGGATATGGCGCACAGTGTAAACACCGCTAGGAGATTGTTCGATAATATTGAGGAGCTGGATAAAGCAGATATCCTGTATCCAGACGCCTATTTCCGCTTCGTGTGTGGGTTTGGTGTGGCGGTTATGTACCTGGATTTTGGGCAGTACGAAAAGGCGTGGAAGCGGCTCCGTGACATGTCGCCGCAGGAATTCTCGCCGCGGTACAGTTCGCCGCGGTAGCCTCGCCGCAGCGAGTTCTCGCCGCGGGACATGTGGCCTAACTCGCCGCCGCCGCAGGGACAACTGGCCTCAGGGACATCTGTCTTTTCGATGCTTCAGAAATAGTCAGACGTTTAACTTTGCTTTATATTCCGGTATTCGTTTTTCGTGTAAGTATAATGCGAACAAAACCCCAAATGCAATCGAATAACAAGAAATTTAATGTAGTCATATCTGATCTTTGGTAACAGCCCATTTCGTTCATAGTTTCGCGTTAAAAACATACAGCCACAATACGGGTTGCAGGATAACACATCATGGTAAGAAAAGGTTACACTTCTCCCATCATGAGGTTAATTCACCAGAATCGAGAATAATTCTGTTATGGAGAATTAGGATAAAGTCAAATCGAAACAAATAGAAATAAAAATTATGAAAATCACATTTAACGTTGAAACTATGAATTATTAACGTAAGAAATACTAATTAGAAAATCAGGAGTTATAAACAGTTACAACGAGCAATATACAGTAACTCCATAACATATAAATTGATCAAATACAATTAATCAATTTTAAAATAAAATCTAAGTGCATAATTATTCAAATGAGCTATTAATTGAATAATGCGTATCCATTGATAGGTTAATGGCTAAACCTGTAATCAGTTCCTTGAACTGAATTTCTAACAAAATTTTCATAAATAATACAACATGATTATGGGCCGTTACAACAGTGATGAGTTCTCCCAGCAGACGAACTCTTCCTTGGCATGACCGATTTGTGCAGCGCCAGCTTTCGGATTTGTCGGCGTTCACCTTATCTCGGACATACATATGAAACTCATAGATTAGCATCGGCTTATTACGAGCGGTTTTCGATAATGTAAAGTCCGCCATTGTAATCGTCAGCTGTTAAACCATTTCAATCAAAAATAGTAGCAGCAAAAAAATTGAAACGACCAGCTCTGACGAGCAGAATTGCAAATGAATCAACGGTGTTATCATACGGACCACTACTCTGGCAAGCACCGTCTAAATAAATCAAATCACGCACCACGATATCACTCACAACCTTTAATGAAATAACCAGCGGTTAACTGACTCAATGCGCATTAAAACATCCACAGAAAACTAACACAATGCTACACAATCCACGTCTGAAATATGCGGCACACAGTAGCTCGGGAAGAAGGTAATTAAAACGGAATTAAAACATGAATCCACTTCGGAATGATTTCTCTCGTAGACAGACACGTTACAAAATGCATTAACAGGAATTAGTACGAAACGCTCTCGCTCAACCGGATATCTGCTCCATCGCCACCTCCCATTCGTCAGTCGTGCGGTTACGCAATCACCGTCATACCGTCGTGTAGGCTTCCGCCGTCCACGTAACAGTGTGCACTTATATATTATTGAGCAGTGAGACGCGATCAACCCTAGCGCTGTTTCCAAATGATTCCAGCATCCTGATTGCAACAATGCCTTATTGTTCAGGATCCGTCAAAGATCAACCAACTCGAGTCAAAGCGAACCATGAGCTTGAATTCACTAAACTCCATCCTGCTTAATAAAATAAAAATACCTTTACAATCTTTACAATGCATTTTACAAAATATCGTACAGTGGAAAGTGTATACAGTGTAGTATTTTACAGTAACCGTTTCCCCAATATTACATGTAGTTATGAACTGGAGTCTCTCTTACTTCGATATTAAATTCCGATGATGTACATTTTCTAAGTGCTTGTAGGATAATCAGTGCTGAGCTACTAAATACGTGATGCACAGCTACACACTGCAGCTTGCACCGGTTGCACACACAATTTCTTTGTAAAGAAAAGATATACGGTTCGCCGCCGCCGCGGTACATTTCGCCGCGGAAAACCGCATGTACGAGCGGCGAAATGTCCCGAGGCGGCCCTGGTTTGGGGTCAGTTGTCTTGGAGCGAGACCTACCGGGGCGAGAAGTCCCGGAGCGAATTGGCCGAGTGCGGTGGAGGCTGCTAAGTGACTGTGGCATGATCAACTGCCTGCGGTAAGAAACTGTTCTCTCGCCACACTAATTCGGCTGTAGCCTTCGCGTTTCTTGTTACAGCGCGATGTACCCTGTATACCATATCAATCGCGCCCGTCACCTGGTGAAAGCTGGAGTGCTGCCTTACCTTTGGGCTCGTCGTATCGGAAACAAAGAAAGACGACGCTTGAGATCGGTCTTTGATGCAGCGCTGCCGCTGGCATTGGAATGGCTGAAGGAAGCGCAGAGCATCTACGCGAAAGTGGGCGGAGAGTACTCCCAGTGGGCACTGGAAGTGGCCAAGTTCATCGCGATGTATTGTGTGGACCAAGTGGAATGGGCGGGAGAAACCACCGGCAATTTTGGAAAATCGTACTGGAACTGGACTGATAATGATGCCATTTTTAATTGGTAGAACCAGTTTCTTAGCTGTTAAATGCTTTGCTATTTAGTACAGCTGTTTAAAGCTTCTCCTATCTTAATATTACGCAAATAACGCAATTAGCAGCGGACTAAAGTAAAGCCCATGACCACTGAAAAAAAGGCACTCCAAATTAAGAGGCCGCAAATTAACCGGCCACATGTGCTAAGTCTTCTTCGGGACCCATGATAATGTTATAGTATTGTTTGTCTGTTATTGCTCGTCTGATGTGCAGCAGAAACCGCTGATTTTCCGTCAGTGCTCTTGTACTATTAAGTGGATAATATTCTGATAACTATGGTCGAGTCAGTTGTTGCTGAATATCGGCACCGACCAGAATCTGAGGCAGGGAGACTTCATATTAAATACATAAAAGTAATGCGGCATTCCTAATTTCCTGAGTCTTTCTTTGTAGTTGTTCCGTTAATCTGGCAATCTGTGTTTTATTAAAGCTCACCGACTTCAAGCAAAGCTTAAGTATAAAAGAATTTCCGAGAAACTGAAACAATATAGCACCAAGCATCTGACCCCATGCCGATTCCACTCGTCTAAGCGGGCAAGTCTCCATCGCTGCCGGATGGAGACTTGCCCGATTTGGGCACTACGAGCGGCAGCTTTCGCTGCCATAAATTTGCTCTGCTCTGGCCACGCAGAAAACAGTCATACTTTGTAATGAGTCTACAGTACATCAAATAATTTCAGAATTATAATCATCATCATTACTAAAAATCGCTGCTTATCAGTTCGCGCCCGAAACGAACCGGCGGTCTTTGCTTGTCCAGTGCGGGGCGGCTTTTATGAAACTACATCTGTAATGTAACGTGCATCCAGAAACCAGTACCACGATTCCTCATATTATGCGATCCTGGATTCTCTACACGGTCATAGATGGCACTATCACTTGAAGACACCACAGTTCCGGAGTAAGTAATCGAAACACCAGCCGATCCAAATCTTGAACAACGTGTCGCTACTTTAAGTAATTATTATCTATCATTGTATCTCCAGGTCAAACCAGGCATACTTCTACGTATCGGTTGTCTAACAGCATTTGCTTACAATCACTGATTTTCGTCAAGAATCATAAAGGTCTCAGTCCCGCAAATTGTAGCTGTTATTGCAGTTATAGTAAATGGATGACAGTTCTTAATCTGGCCTAAAAGTGTGTTCGTGAGGAAATGGCTGTACTAATTTGTTGATTTTCTGTGCTGATCTACTGTTTTCAGACTACTTCTTCTCCATTTCCTTTGATCTCCGTCGCTTCAGTGCCTGTTTTCTTTCTCTTGAACTGTAGCAATTTGCACTTCATGATTGTTGTTTGCAATATGCCGAATTATGTCTAACGCCCAGAGGGGACGTTGTCCCGTTGCGGAAAGACAATAAACCAACCATTATTAATCGAAGCAGAAAAAAAAAACGCTCACTGTTTGACATCCTCATTGCACGAAACCGTATTTTCACTGCTAAACATATCATGCATCGGCTCGGTCGAGTTTATCAGACCGATCACAGTGCCGTTATTATCCAACAATCGTGCCGCTTTTGTTATTTTACGTCCTAGGCCCTCAATGACCTTATGACAACCTCTTGCGTCTAGTGCCCATTTTGAATCTTCGCCGTAGATCCTTCTGTAGATTTGCCAGGCTTCTTTGCAGAAGTCGAAGCGCATCCTTGGATTGTCGAACAAATCGGCTAGAAGCTGATGCGCTTCTTGTCTTGTGCCGGGATCACTTTCCATACTTTGGATCTCCCTGACAAATCCACTAAGGCAAAGCCCGGCGTCCATCATCAAAAAGGCACGGCGAATGTGGTATCTCGGGATAATTTCTCTACAAAATCTGTGGATTGCAACTGATTCGGCAGAGCAAAGCTGACGGCTTAGAAATCCTTACAGATTTATAGAAACGTAACACCTTAAAACGAACTTCTCATAGAAATATGTACAGTACGTACCGCACGCAGCTGACCAGTCCTTGACACAGTTCCCATGCTTCTGCGAGGCGGCCTTCACTTCGATAGACACCGATCCCATGCCAGCCGACGAGAAATCGGATGTGAGCATCTGCGTGCAAGATTCCCGAAGTATCTATTTCTTCCAGAAGTGCAGTCTCCTCAGCATAATCCGGATCCTCGTGGGTACCATTCAATCTAGAGCGTTTGCGGATTTTTTCTAGTTTGTTGACATAACGCTTGTACTGCTGCAGTTTGTCAGGATTGCTGAACGCTCCGCATTGTGGACACGGTACAAGTGCGCGCTCATCACTAGGAATACGCTCCATACAGCCGGGGGTTACGCATTTCAGAGGATTGATTTCCGCTTCCTAATATAGCTTGGAATGCTTCATAATAAGTATATGGCCCAAGTATTGCGCAAATGCTGGCACTGCTTATTGTTACTGCCGGCCTTCTTGCTTTCGTCGACACAAACAAACTTTAAAGAACGTGAGAAAGTATTCGGCATTACTGTAACTATTATAACTCTAAATCCAAAATCCTGGAAAAGTTGGGGCCAAATTACTCTTGAACCGTTGGCTTAAAAAATGGCCAAAATATCTCAAAAAATGTAGGGGAGTGGAGGTTAGGGCGACATGAGGTTTTGGTTGCGGCTTTTCCAATCTAAAAATTTTAATTTCTAAAAAACTCCCAAAATTTTGTTTACCGGGTGCGGCTGTGTATTTTTATCTTTTTACATTTTGCAGAACAATAGGCTTTCATCTACTCCTTAACCACAGAAACACGGCGAAAATTCGATGGCAATAGGGAATACGATATTGACTTTTTAGTGGAAGGCTTTCGGTATCCTAATTTTTTTGTTCTGAAAACATGTTCTGCCTCGCTGAAAACTCTTAGTAATTAAAACTGGAAACTGGGAAGCCAAATTACGCTGCAGCCGCTGGCTTTGAAAACGCAAATGCGGGGCAGTAAGGATTAGGGCGACGTGTGGTTGTTGATTTTGCGCCTAGATGCCGGAAACTGCACTGAAAAAATGAAATTATTTCTTAATCCTTAGTCCCAAAACAGTGGCCGACAGTTTACTAGTACGCTTTACTCCTCACTTGCCTGAAAACCTCAAAAAATTTCACTAATCCAGTAGAGTGGTGGAGATGCCTACATCATACTGCGGTTTTTAAATACGGTGATTTCTAGTTTTCTTTATATGTTAATTTTTCTGCTCACCACGTAGATCATTCGATTTTGCTTACTCTGTAATCTCACTTTAATCCTAAATCCAAAAACACGGGCTGCCAAATTACCCTTTAACCGCAAGACAGAAAATTTCCCAAAATATCTTGATAAGTCCAGTGGAACGGTGGCGAAGGCAACACGATGTTTGCCAATACTGGCCTGCATGACGCTTACACTTCTGTTGTTTTTGAGCGAATATAATCAAAATTAATCAAATTATTATTAATCAGCTGCTCAAAAAGTAGTATCCATACTCGTGCCTAGTTAAGGTGGCGCTGTTACTATCTATAGTCGTAAAATTTTACGGAACGTCTGGGGCGCTTTGCAGGAAACTGCGACCGATGATATGTATCAAACAGGGGTACCCACAGTTGAGACATTTTATATAGCGAACTCAATCAGCAATATAGCAAAACGCGGGTGAGCACCTGGTACACCATAATTTCGCGTTGTTTTGGGCAGTTCACGGTTTCGAATACGTCTGCGCTTGCGACGTTGCCAGGCTGTGTGGTGTAAACAAAGGTTACCAGGCTGTTGTAAATACTGCGTTGTTGTACGATCAACCGAATAGGCACAGTACGTACGTACGTACGGTGAAACGTTAGGTACGAGTAGCTGTACCTGTAATACTGACGTCTGTCTACTGTTTAAAATTTACGGAACAATATTAATGATTACTATACGTGGACATGATGCTGGCAGCGTAACGTAAACTGGTTTGATCGACCGAAGCGAAACGAAGGTCCTCTGTATGCAACGATAGTTTTTGTGGTGTCCGTCTGTCTGTCGCCATTTTTCAACAATTCCGAATTATTTAGTGTTATTACTTAATATATTTTTTATGCTGTTGTTATTTTATTACGCGATTATTATTGAATTCATTATCAAGAATTATTATTAAATATTAGGCAATCGATGGCTTTATATACTCACGAGTGACGAGGTTGCCTTTCGTGGTGTCTGTCTGGCCGTCGCCATTAATCAGAAGTTACCGAATACGTTTCTTGTGCACTTGCTAGGAAAGTGCATTCACTCGTTTCGGGCCCTGCGAGACCGAAGCGTTGGGAAAGAGTTTATCACCGAGCATGGTGATCACACACCGGTGTATCAAGAACGTGGCGACCACGGACGTATTTATGGTCGACTGTGGTCTTACTCCGGTTGTGTTTACCGCTGGTCGACCGTGTAACCCCCTTTTCATGATTCTTTGTGATTGCTGGTGGTCGACTTTTGTTGTTCTCATGAGTTACAATTCAAGCAGCTGACAGAAACAACCACAAAAATGACAACAAGCGGAAAACTGATAGAAAACGTTTGATGTGGCAGCGGCGCAAGTAATTTGTTACGCGGGTTACTCCTATGCTTCAGTATACACTGTTTTAACAGCAAAGTTAATACGTCTTATTGATGATAAATATTGCTGCACCTTCATGATCTGCAGAGTGCTAACCATAACTGCCAAAAACTGCTGTCGACTACCGCTAAGCACACAGACTCACGGAGTACAGTATCAAGCACTGTCAGGCGCGTCCAGCGATTCAGACGAAGAGGATGGGATGAGAATCTCAGAATCTACGGAGGCTCGCGAGACGACAATCAGAGACAACAACAAAAACAAATAATTTTATTGAATCCCCAAATGTGTATCACAAACAGCGCTGAAACTGAAAGGTCACACCGCTCTCAAACTATGACACGTCTGCTCGTGCGCTAAGAATCGAGTGTCAATGGATTGGCAAATCCATCTGCATCAGATCTGCCAGGCAGCGATGATCGGCAAACGTCCGAGTCATCTCGTAGCCAACTAGGCCACTTCAGAGAACATTTTGATTCATCCGTACCCATAAAACATCATTTCGTGTTAAATCAGTTTCACTTTGAGACTGTTGTTATATCTCGTAATGTTCACAGAATTGCGGGTCATTAGCCTCAAGTTAGCTGGATTCGGAATCCATCGAGGAAAACACCCACAATATTGGCATTGCATTTGGTAAATGCTGATTGAATTTAAACTTCGAAGTCGAACTAAAGCTAGATCTATACGTAAAAGTAACACTAAACATAAAATTAAGTATAACTTTCGGCCACATCCCCTTATTAAACGAACTACTGAACTTTATCGAAATTCGTCATATGAAGAAAAATTCTATTAATAGGTAAGAGTAAGAGAAACTACTGTAACTGTGGTAGGCTAACAGTAGCACTCACAGTCAGCAGAGCGAAAATAAGCCGTAACTGATTTTAAAATCAAACTAATCAATTTTAACAAATAAACGTAGAGAAATAAACAAAGGAAAAAGGAAACGAGACGTCAATCTATCAAAATGGTTTAAATAAAAATAGATTTGCAGTAAAACGGAATTTAATAAAAACGGAAGTAGCGCTGGAGTTGTGTTAACTGTTTCCAATTAGCTACATATAGTGCAATCAAACGCAATAATTTTTCAGCCGAAACAATGAAACAGATAAACCGAAAACCCTCGAACGAAGCGCAAAATACAGTAAGAGAGAACGGAACAAGGGAAAACTGAAAGCGTTAAACCAAGCCAGGCGACGCGAAGCGTCGCTGCGGCTTGTATTCATTCCGACTTACATATGCAGGTGTACATTTGCGACAATCACATGGGCGGCTATTCATTTCTTGGAACAATCGTCGGCGTTCCGTTGGCGCCAAGAAAGATGGATCTTTCAGCAGTTCACTATACCGCAACTAGAAAGCGAAGGAATGATTCCAGCGTTGTACAACAACTTAGAAATATGGAGTTCAACATCGCATTACGCAATAATGTTCGACGAACAAGCACTAAAAGAAAGACAGAACGCAACATACGTCACTAAATCGTGTGTACTGAGCAATGTCCTCCGTAGCGTAAATAACAAACTTGCGCCCACGGAAGTCCAGAATGACGTTACTATCCCAGCAGACCGGCGTCATGGCCCGGAAGGGTGCCTGCGGAACAAGTGCTGCTCCAATAATTCTCTTTTTGTCACCTGGATCGAAGATTGGGAAGGCGTTGTGCTCAATGAGTCTGACGAAATCCGCAAATCGAAACTGTGAGCAGAATGGGTTCAGCGCCGGGAACAACTGTTTGGGATGAATTTTCTCCAGCCTACAAACCGATCGTATGTTGGTTACTTCAGTCGGTGGTCCAGTTTCACATGTCTTACATTGTGAAGTCGAAGAAGGACTTGAGCTTTTCGTTCTGCGGATAGCTAGGCAGCGAGTCCAAAATTTCGCGAGCTGTTTTCGTTCCCAGTCCATCAAGGGTTTCCCGAATACCGCGCTGTAAAG